>MU159836.1:15740-57049 GCA_015888305.1 Antheraea pernyi | reverse complement strand
AGCATACTCTGTCTGAGTGTGCTGCGTGGGAGGAGCAGCGTCGCACGTTAGCTGCTGCGGTAGGACAGGATCTCTCGCTGCCGAGCGTAGTTGCGGCCATGCTCGGTAGCGAGGATGTGTGGAATGCTGTGGCCTCCTTCTGCGAGGAGGTCGTCTCGCAGAAGGAGGCGGCGGAGAGGGTCCGTAAGCGGGACCCTCGAAGTGGCCGTCTCCGCCAACGGAGGACGGGCAGGAGGAGGCGTCAGTTTAACCGCCTCCTCCCACTGTAACCGGACCAGGGAAGATGGGTCGGGGGGCACATCTTCCCATTGCACAGGTCCGGCGGACGGAGGAGACGGCCGGTGTGTACCCGGTTGTCTCCTTACAAGACGAAGCCCGGCGGCGGCGATTTCGCTGCTGGGCCAACCGCTGGGGCGGCACGATGAAGTCTATAGAGATCTCGTGCCGCCCCAACTATAGCGGTAGACGTACACCGTGGGGTTTTAGTCCGTGCGAGTCGGACATAACTCATCCTCTCCCCCGAGAGGGTGAAGTATCCATAAGGGATTTCTCCACGTAAAAAAAAGCTTTCTAATGATGGACGAATCTTTGAAATCCGTCTAGTAGCTTTTGAATTTATTCGTTATAAACATACAAAAATACAACGTTTCCTCTTTATAATATTAGTGTAGATGAAAAGATAAACCAGATCGAGTTTCTTGCCGGTTCTTCTCAATTACTGGGTTGTTTTCCGAACCGGTGGTAGTTTTGACGTTCATAAGCGCTTTCTCAGGGCCTAAATTGAATAAAGGATATTTTGATTTTGATAGTACAACATATCTTTAAAGATATATACAGTTACATTTGTTTCAGTGACAAGTGTGATCAATATTCCATATAAAGACGTGTTTGTGATTCATAAAACCCAAGTCGTCGCTTTGAGGTAAGGTACCGCTTTAACTTTTCGGAATCAATCATTGTATACCCAGCTATGATAACGCTAGCGGGCCGGCATGAGAGCGTTGGACACCTTTGGATTTTAAATCTGTCGGTAGCTACTGATGTTTTAAATCGTTATTATTCACAATTGTGTGAGATTTATTGAGATATTGAGATTTATCGTTATTGTATTGAATTGGTCATGGCTATATTTTTCCCATAGTTTAGGCTAGCTAAGACCAATAACAGTTTTTTAACTAATAGTGTTAGGTTTTATAATAACGTCACAAGCCGATTTGCCGGATAGTAAATTAAAGTCCCAAATCAAACGTGTTTTAATGTCTAAAGGTCATTATAGGGATCAATATGTATCTGGAAAGGACGACCCTCTCTTTGCACCCACGTCTGTAAATAATCTATCAGGAAAATATAAACCAGATCGAGGTTCTTGCCGGTTCCTCTCGATGTCCGAGTTGTTTTCTGAACCGGTTGTGGATTTGATGTTCATAAGCACCTTCTCAGGGTCTGAAAGGAATAAAGTGTTTTTTGAATTTAATTTTGATAATATTTCAAACGAAATAAGAAAAGCAATTATAAGTTTATCTCCAAGAAACAATTTAAACAACTTAGAATCAGAACGTGTTGCAAATTATTGTTCAGTGGAGTTTTATTCAATTCGTGCTAAGATATACCGAAGTTTGAAACTATGCGATGGGGATTCGGTGATGCAATACATGCTTCAGGGTACCAAGTTTGGGTGTTGGAATTTGGTTTTCGAGTTTCTAATTAATTGTACAGTTCAGTTTATACGAACATGGAACTTCGTCGTTTGCTGGAAAGGGCTCTTAGATGTTAATAGTTTGTTTTACTTTATACATTTTACATTTTAAGTTTTGTTTGGAATGATAACCTGATCCGACTCGAGTCTGAGTCATTTAACTGTAAGCTTAGATAAAAACTGTCATAATTCGACTGTTTTAGGTATTCACGATGGGCTCTAATTATTTTTGAAGTTATATTTCTTTTGGCGCGTTAGGGAGAAATGATGAGAGTAAATTTTTACGATGCGCGTGCACACCGTCACGAAAAACTGACACCCTGAAGTTAGCTATTGTCAATATTTTGTTTCTTTGTATTAAAACTTTCAATGTATTAAATACCTTTTTTCTATTGTTAGTGTCGTTTTTTTTTAACGTAGAATTAGGTGAAAGATAAAATTTTTGAAAAGATTTTTATCTTGTTACGCCAATGAAGTATAACTTCTAACGGGTGTATATAAGTACACACAAACTTTTTTATAGATAAATTATTTTCTGAAGGTTAGAAAATAACCCGGTAATTTTTACCAGAGCCCTTAAGGGTGTTTGGTATATCTGAAAACTGTGTCAACATTTGCGTACTTTTTAAACCTATGTAACATACTAAAGTCAGTTTTAATTACAGATACCAAATCAGAAGCAAAGACTAGCCAGATGAAATCTATGGCTCCCAAGTCGCGAGGCTGAAAAGATGACTCCGGCAGAGCTTTTGGTCTTCTTCTCGCTGTTGACTAGGACATTATGTGTTATAGCTCCTCAGATACCGGGTACGTATTGTAAATTAAGTCTTGTGTACATAACATAAGGCTCTTAATTTTATGACAATAATGAATGATTATAGCTTCCTTTATAAAATAAATTCGTGTAACAAATAAAAACGCGTAGAAAGCTACATGATAAAGGAATGAGGGGCAGAAAAAAATGACTGTGTATTTTTCTCCTGAACCCAGAGCGCACAGGATGTGATGATATATATGCTTTTATGTTTTAGCTACACAATTTATCATAAGGTTGACTTTCAATGCCGCAGTCGAGGAAATGTTAATAACCTATTTATCAGATACTAGCTAACCCGTGTCCACTTCGTTGTGCGGTAATAGGCATTATCTAGCAACAACTTTTTTCTAGAACTCAATTATATATCTCTCATCGTTCGTAAAAAATCTTTTCGTTCGATCATTTTTACACCGACTCCCCAGGTATTACTCTGTACAACCTCACAAACTTTACCTCTTTATAATAATAATATAATTTATTAATGACTTCTGCTTACGACGTCGTACGCGTGGATTAGTTATTTTGGGTAAACACGCAGCTGAAGCTCTCAAAAGGATAAAACCCCGATTTTAAAACATTCTTCATTGTTGCTCCGCTCCTATTGGTCTTAGCGTAATGATATATAGCCTATGATATTAAAAAATAACGTAGATTTCTATTGGTAAAAGAATTTTCAAAATCGGTTTAGTACTTCCAGAGATTACCCCCCTACAACTTCACAAACTCACAAACTTTACCTCTTTATAATATGACATTAGTATTAGTATAGATATAGTTCTATGACATAAAAGATTTTTTGTTTTGATTCATTTTATTCCGAGTTCTTTAAATCTATGGTATTGTTGTTCCAAACTACGGATCAATTTTAGATAGATTAGTAAGTTAAGCAGTATCTTTTGTATTTACAGCAAGCTTTTGATTTCGTATTTATGCTGAAGTAAATGCACGCACCGCGCACAAATGGTGACCATTAACTAAGGTAGTTTTACGAACCGGTGTGCTTTACAAAAGAAAAATCCACCTAAAATGTAATTCCCACTTAATGGTATTAAAATTCAAGTAACTTTGATATCGCTTGATTAATCTATTACGTGTTCTTCAATTAATTAAAACGTGTCTCTCTGCTAGACTTTTAATTAATACTGATTGCTCCTATTCAATTCAGTAAAGAACATGAATTTGTAAGTAAATCTATTCATTACGAGCTGTGCCCGCGACTTCGTCCGCGCGGAACCTTATGTAAAATACAATGATTAATAAAGTCATCTAAATGTATGGACTTACCGTTTACTTATCTAATATTCTCTCGAGCTTAAGTCACGTCGTCATTAAAATTACAATAACTTTTGATAGACCGAAGCGATTTTAATGAAACAAAAACTAAATGTCACTCGAAGATATGGTTTATGGTTTTCTTGGGGACGTCTTATCGTGACACAGTACTTTATCAGTGATACGTGTTGGCGCGCATTGTATATTCAGGTTTCCGAACGCACAAGCACCCCTTCCGCCTTCCTTCCTTCGAATCACTCTGTCACTTACGCCACGAACCTTACCGCGGACGCAACAAAAGAAAACGATCTCTTATTCATACACAAGAATTGGTAGTCACTACTATTATAAAACATTTTGTAAAAAGCGCATAGACACTAAATCAAATATAGTGCATAATATGGCCGCGGGTGAAGTGAAATGAAACCCGGATAATCAACACCGGTGAGTCCGCATCCGTTATTATCGTACACCCCCCTGAACCGGCACCTTTACGCACAAAACCTAAAAAACCACAAAACCTACGTGCCTAAAAAATTAGACAAACTAAAATTTTGTAAAAAAAAATCCGGAGACGTATTTTATTACTTATTCCTAGACGCCTGCAATATTTTTTTCTAAATATTTCTAAAAAGTACATACAAACCCCTTAGTTTTGCGTTATTATTATATGTATAGACTAGCGGAGCCGGCAGACGTTGTCTTGCCCGGATTATAAAAGAATCCTTGACAAATTATATACCAAAATATTCCTCATGAATCACTTTATCCACTGGCGTATACCGCATGAAAATCAGTTCAGTAGTTTTTAAGTTTATCGCGAATCATACTATGTAATGAATATATATTTGTAACAGATTTCAAAACCGGTGACAAAAAGGTGATTAGTGGACCGTTTTGGCACGAGGTCTTCACGGAGGCATACGAAGACCACGAAGAAGATGTCTCAACGACGACAACGGAGCCGCTACCGTTTTTTGAAGACGACGCTTCTGCTGGCAACGTGACCGCACAGTTGGGCAACCGCGTACACTTACATTGCAGGGTGCATGATTTAGGGGAAAAAACGGTTAGTGTTTATATCAAATTTGCGGAACAACAAATAACAAGTTCCTTTTGATTAATTAAATCAAATTATATCAAAAATGCTTTATTCAGTTTAGGCCCTAATAAGTCGCTTATGAACGTCCAAACTACAACCGGTTCGGAAAACAACGTAGTCATCGAGAAGAACCGGCAAGAAACTCGACCGAGTATATTTCTTTAACATATATATATATATATATATTTCGAATACATTATACGTTACAATACCGTTTTTAGTGGATGCATAGAGAGAACTAAATTCGAAACGTTACCATCGTTCACGTATTGATCCACTCTATAATAGCCTTTCGACACTAAAACCCGCTTAACATGGTGCTTAAGTTTACAGTCCGGCAAATCGGTAATATGTTTTGGGTCTTTATTGTAAAACCTAACACTATAACCTAAGAAACTATTACTGGTTTTGCTAAGATTTCCGTTACGACACGCTTATTTAATATTTAATCGTAGTTAAACGAAAAAGTTTGTTTCATTAATACCAAATATCAGACGAAATATTTAAGAGAAATTAGAAATTATTAATAACTAATTAAAATAAAAAAAAATTAATTAATGTTAAATGAGAAAGTAACCTTTCTCCGCCCAATGATATTAGAACTAAAAAAATACGTAGTAGAGTAGATACGTCACAAGCGTTTCGACAGCGCCGTGTTAAAATTTGGCTAACCTGCTCCGTCAATCCGTATCTAAGCAACATATAACTATTTCTTTTTCACCACCGATATTGAGAATATGCTATCTTACTTCCACATTTATTTAAGACTATGTGGCATCACAATATTACTTTACGTATGTGTGCGTTATCGTGCCATTTGTTTTGTCAAAATATCATTTAGCTAACGTTTCTACAGCTTTTTAGTAATAATATCATTTTTTTTATTTCATTGGAGGCAAACGAACTGGCTGGTCACCTAATGTTAAGTGATTACCGCCGTCCATAGACACTAGCACCACCAGGGGAATCGCAAGGGCATTGCCAGCTGTGTTTGTGAGAAAGAGTAATTAGGAGGGGCGAAGGGAGGAGCGGTGGGCCTCCGGCGATCTCTCTGACCGGACAAAACGCAACAACGCAATCGCTGTTACTTCACGTCGGTTTTCTGTGGGTCGGGTGGTAGTACCGCGGGTGAGCCGACCCGTTCATCTGTATAAAACCAGTAATAGCTTCTGCATGGATCTACCACCTACAATTACGCTTCCATCAATCAAATAACGTCATGTTCGTTATGTTTATAAATAACTATATATGCCTGCGACTAGATTTGCGTGAAGTTTAAATTTAAAAAAGAAAAATTGTAATAAGTAATGAAATACATTTCAATCAATTTTAAAAATGTCTGTCTCTCTGTTTGTATGAACACACATCACTGCTAAAGTACTGTGTTCATCATAAAACCTTTTCAAGAAAAACATAAATGATATCCTCGCGTAACATTTAATCCTTGTTTCATTAAAACTGGTTCCGTCTATCAAAAGTTATTGTAATTTTCACTAAACAGTAGATAGTAAATAGACTTAACCATTCAAATGTCTTTATCAGTCACTGTTTTGTACATCAAATTCCACGCGGACAAAGTCGCGGGCACAACTAGTTTATAATATAACTTGATGTAAGATATAAGAAATATTGTCTATAGATATCTTGGGTGCGACGTCGCGGTGATGAACTCCATTTGTTATCGTTTGGACGTCACACATATTCCGCCGATTCACGGTACTCTCTCGCTTTCGAGCACCCTAACGATTGGCGTCTCCTCATCCAGTACGTGAGCGAGAGAGATGAAGGCTACTACGAGTGTCAGATATCAACTCATCCGCCGCTCGTGCGAAGAGTGTACCTCGCGGTTGTTGGTAAGTGTAATTAGAGCACTAGAATTTTGTTACCAATACTGCTAAAAATATTTCCGCCGGAAAGCGTAAATGTTCGTGTAGAAGGTACTAGAAGAATTCTTTCATAATGAACATTACCGGAATCATTCAAGTCATTGCAGTTTCTTAAAGACATATTAAGACGTACTAATTTTATAACTACGAATGTAAGTTTGTTTGTTACACTTTCAGTAGTTAAGGAACTACACATTCGATCATAATGAGATTTTCTATGTGAATTATCGGAGATACAAAAAGGAGATACGGTGCCTATTATTAAGGAAAAAAAGCCGACGCAGTCATAAAGAGTGCCGACAGAAGTGAAAACTCGAAACAATGAAATAAATGTGTTCTCTTTTATTTTTTGTTTTCATTATGCCTGATGGTAAGCACAGTACAATACAAAAACAATGGCGACCACCGAGTGACACACTATCCATCGACGGCCACCACTGTCAGGCCGGCCTGCGAAGAGCTGAGTATGCACAGGCTGGTCCCGAAACGCGACCCGCAAACGCGAATTACTATGACGGGCTTTTTCGTCATATACATGGTGGTTGCGACACAGTCTGACGCAAGCCGTGCAAGTGCAGTACGGTCGGTCATCCTTACGTAGCATGTCATGGCATGAAATTATAAATTAATCTACTACCAAAAATGCCGCTCAAAGCGCCTAATGAAGTTTTTACTTCAAAAAGTGCTGTTGACGCAGTATAGTTCAAACTATGCGAATGAATCGGTGGACATAAGCTTGTCCGAACTAATATTATAAATGTTAAATTGAGTTACTAACGCTTTCACACCTTAACTATTCAGCCGATCGTAATAGTATTTTGCATACGAATTGTCAGGGGTACATATAATGACATAAGAGTACCTATAATTGAGATAAAAGTACTGTCGTACTTAAATAAAAGTAAAGATGTATATATGTCGAATCTACACTAACGCGAGCGAACCCACATGCAAGACACACCCACATTATAAATATACTGTAAGATGAGTAAACGAAGACGCGATAAGACTTAGTTATGTAATTTTGATAAGTATACAGCTATAATAATTATAACCCGGTCTTAAATGGAACAAACACAGCTTTAGAAAAATAAAAAAAGAATAACAACGGATACTTTATAAAATTATCATGCGTAGTATATCGTTCAAGTATACAACTTATACAAATAATTATATTTCGAAATTAAATGATACGTACACTGCTTTCAGAAAACAAGAAAAGGGAAAACAAGGGAAGGAATAATACCGGATACTTGATAAAATTATCATGCAATCGATTCTAAACGCGGCTCGGCATTCCCTCCATTATTGGAGTAATCAGTTTTTATGGAACCTAATTTTAGCCCACTTAAAGTTTGCCACCGCGCCCACTTGAAACTGTATTAAAAGTAAAATTGGAGGCTACTTTTAAATTCATTTTTGTGCCATCTTTATATTCTATACGAAAATTTATTCTTCTTTTTTCCATTATCACGCCATTTCCTTAATGGAACAGACAGAGAATCGAAATCACAAACATTTTATTCAACTTACACTCTGTAAAGGCTCTTAAGAATATCAAAATTACCACCAGTTCGGAAAACAACCCAGTCATCGAGAAAAACCTGCAAGAAAGTCGATTTGATTTGTCTTTTCATCATATATGTTTTTACAAATATAGATAGTTACGTTTCCAGACGTCACCATCGTTCACATATTGGTTCACCCTATAAAATAGCTTTTAAATATTAAAATCCGGCTTTTAAAATATTGACATGGTTTTTGAACTCACTATCCGGCAAATCGGTAATGTGCTGTGGGACTTCATTATAAAACCTAACACTATAACCTAAAAAAACTGTTTTTAGTCTATTACATGTACACCCGTGCGAAGCTAGGGCGGACAACTAGTCAATAGTAAATAACATCAAATAAATCTGGCTGCTAAATTTTTCTTTTGTGACACATGTATTTTAAATATTCCTAACTGAGCCGGTTACGCGTTATTGTGGCTCATTTATTGAAAAAAAAATCATAATGAAAACGAGCGCCATCTATGAGATATCTATAACAGTCTGTCCTACAGTTTTCTATCAACAAACTAATTTAAAGCGCCATCTGTTAGAGACTGGTGAACCTTACAATTAATAATAATAAACATTGACAATTATTTCATTTGTCATTTAAAAATGTTGTGGCTATTAAAGGTAATATAAATTATCCTATCTCTTAAGTTAGACCAAATTCTATAATTTTAATATAATAAATAAATTCAATATTTTTAAATGACAAATGAAATAATTGTCAATGTTTATTATTATTAATTGTAAGTTTCATGAGCCTCTAACAGATGGCGCTTTAAATTGTTTGTAAACTCGACCGATCTTCATAAAAGTTGGCATTTACATGGGTAAATGCCAACTTATGTAAATGCCAACTTTTATGAAGTACGGTCGAGTAGTTTCAGGGTTCGTCGTGGACAAACATTATGACACTGGATTTTTGTATATTTAAGATATACCTTTACAATTACGCAAATCTAACGACACTTCGTATGTTTAAATAATAATAAATAAATATTGGAGTGATAAAAAAAATCTTGCAATTTATTTATAGTTAAATGATAGACATAATGAAATTAGAATTTATGACCATCGGAGCATCTTCTCCCCTGTCTATAAGGATAGGTTTTTATTGTGCAACCAGTTTTTTTTTAATTATGCTACATACTAAAGGAAGTTTATAATTAGATAGCGTAATTTTGTTATTATTTTTAAAGTCAGTTCGTCATTGAATTTGGTAAACCCTAAAAATATTCTAAATCCAGGCACTGTAATACTTAAGCGTAACAATTTTTTATGGTCTTTACACTTTAGCATTTGACTACATTCTTATGATGTTGAACAAGGATGAAGCTCAGGATGGTAACACCGTAACTGACTTTAAAATGTAGCTATCGGAATAGATTTTTAAAATGAGGGTGATAAATAGTCACGTGGCCATTAGACATAACGTAATCAGGATCGATTGTTTTGAATGCTCAACTAAGTATTGCAGGAAATAACCAAATAATGGGTTCGATAAAGCAAATACAGATTATGTACTAACCATATTATAAATAGAAATGGGTACTTACGTATGCCACCGTAGTGTCTTTGTTTCGTAAGTCTAACCTAAACTAACCGAAACGAAACGGACGATATCAATCACATTCCAACGATCGAATTACGTATTAACGCTACCGCAACTGAAGTTGGTCAAGTACAGACGATTTACACGTGGGCCCTGTGATTGATTTCTTACCGTGTTAATTAATAGGTGGACTATTTATATTTCTAAATTTTCCCGTCTCGGTTCAGTTAGGTTAGGTTAGAGACACTGCAGTGGCGTTAATACGTAAGTACCCAGAAATGTGCATTTGTTATTATAGATATTACCTACTCGTTTGAAGATTTTATATTACTATTTAGTTTATGACGACGTTACTCTGCGGCCATCTTGGTTACTTTGCACTTCTACCTGGAATTGATTGGCCGTTTCCACGTTTCGCTGGAACGAAATGCGTTTAATTTTATTTTTATTACGTATTGGTAAGACAGATTAATCTAAAACTAGCCATTACTAGTTTTTTTCGGTCTTTTTTCATATAGAATAAATAAATAAAATCAAACTTTTTTTTTTGGCCACGAAGTATAACAGCACTCAATCAATTCCAGGCGGAAGTGCAAAGTAACGCTCAAGTACCTACTACTTACATTGCTCTTGCAGACGCTTGTTTAAGAGTGGTATTTAATTTGAATTTTGCATTGAAACCCATGTGCTAATGACTACGGACGGAGGACCGGCAGGAGGAGGCGGCGCTTTGCCCAACTCCTCCTGCCACCGTAGCCGGACCTGAGGGAATGGGCCGGGGGCCCATTTCCTCATTGCACGAGTTCAGCGGACGAGGGGGACAGCCGGCGTGTGCCCGGTCTGCTCCTCTATAGGTAGGAGCCCGGTGGTCACCTTCCGCCGGGCGGACCGTGGCTCTAAAGGTTGATTAGCTTGTTCGATCCCTTGGCGCTCCCACAATAACGATCTGTCGGTACACTGGGTTTTAGTCTGTGCGAGTCGGACATAACCCCCCCTCTCCCCCGGGAGGGTGGCATATCCATAAGGGATTTCTCCACGTTAAAAAAAAAAAGTGGCGATAATACGTAAGTACTCAGAAATGTGCATTTGTTATTATACATATTACCTAGTCGTTTGAAGATTTTATATTACTATTTAATTTATAGCTACGTTACTTTCTTGGTTACTTTGCGGTCGTTAATTGGATGTTACTTTGCACTTCTACCTGGAATTGATTGGCCGTTTCCACGTTTCGCTGCAACGAAATGCGTTTGATTTTATTTCTATTACGTATTGGTAAGACAGATTAATCTAAAACTAACCATTACTATTTTTTTTCGGTCTTTTTTCATATATAATAAATAAATAAAATCAAACCTTTTCTTTTGCTACGAAGCATAACAGCAGTCAATCAATTCCAGGCGGAAAGTAACGCCCAATTAAGTACCAACTACTTACAATGCTCTTGCAGACGCTTGTTTAAGAGTGGTTTTTAATTTGAATTTTGCATTGAAACCCATGTGTTAATGACTACGTCCGGTACCGCTATAGCACACCCGAGAGGCGAGACTACAACGCCACCCGGGGAACCACTATTGACCTGCAATACCGCGCTATTGACTTTATCGGGGGTGTTACTAATGACCTCGAACGCTATTGGTTGAAGTTATCGGCTGTTCATTATTCACCCCGGTGCGAGACTACATTGGTGGGAGTTCAGCATATAAAGGGCAAGATGTCGCTGATCTGCACGCACTCCTCTGTGTAAGTTATTGTAAGGCGAAGCTCTGCCCGGATAAATAGTTATAGAACCTTCAGAGTGTTTATTGGTGTTCCCAACTGACTGGCTGATTATACGTATTCTGTAACACATGTTAAGCCATTTCGGCTAGGTCTTGTCTTTTAAGAAATAATTAGAGGTTCGATTTATATGAACGAAAGTGTACGCGGCAGTTTCGTAAAAACTTCGAACGTTTCTGGCTGTTCTGTGAGATTAATACATTAGAGAACTTTTACTTAATTGCGTTTCTACGCGAAAGAAAGAAGAGTAAGTAAAACTTTCCAGCGTCCAAAACGCCATGTACGAATTAAAGTTTACAAAGTAAATTACGTTTGGTTGACCACAATATGGGAGGGTTTTTGTAGAATTACTTTAGTTTACTTTAGGTTTTTTCAGTCTGGCTGATGTCGAGGGCGAAAAAACGTCTGGAAGGGCATTCCTTTGTTCATTTTGATTTAGTCGCTCATATGGAGAATGGCCTAGCTTAGAGAAATGTGGTAATAAGAATTTATTCTTTATGATTCCTCATAACGCGCTAACAGATGTATTATCATAACTTCAGAAAGTACAACATATATTGATATTGGTTTTAAAAAATGCAATTTCCAGAACGACAAACATAAATGGATAGATAATTTTATTTTCATGAATGAGTTTAACACCCAAAAATGGCGACATGACTACGTAACTTGTTTTTGCTTCTTCTAAAATATCTTATTTCTTCGTTATTCTTTGTTCATCGTGGAATGAAGCTATTAGACATGTACTTACATGCTTGGCAGCACAATCTGACGCCTGATTGAAAAACAATACCGTTTTGTAATTTCTATCAGTGGTGGAAATTCCCTAACACCATCCTTTTCTGATGCAGATTTTTCTTTTTATTTTTAAAGTTTTTTTAAGTGAACACTTCATTAGACCCACTGTGATTTTAAATGCAACGAAACAAGTCAGTGGCATAAAAAAGACAAACATATATATTTATAGAATATAACGTTGGAGAGAGTTAGATAGAGTGTATTATTGCTTACATCAATATTTTGTCATTAATTGTAAGTTTTTATTTTTATGGCAATAAGTATTTTAAAAACATAGAAAATGAGAGTTACACTACTTCATATTCAACGCTTAGCATTGTTTGTCTCCTTGAACTTACTTCAGGACAATGTTTACCCAGTGATTCTAGTAAATTAAGTTTAGGGCGACCAAATGTTATAACAGAATTCCTCGAAGGAAACAAGACTTTTGGTTTTAGGGTCTTCAAATTACACAAACTCGTGGAATTTACATTATTATTATTGCCGGTTTGTCTGCCTTTGTTGTTTATATACAGATTCTTGACTATTTCAATACAATATTATTAATTACATCTGTAAACACAGTAATATGTGTGAGCGAATCGTAACATTAAAACACATGGTAAAAATAGCATTCGACATAATATTTTGATTAGGGCTGTAGGATTTTCACAATGTAGAATAAGGTCAAGGCATAGTGATTTGAATTTCAATTCAGCTAAATAACATATTCATATAACATGTTGAATTTTTTTAAGATTTCCTGTTTTTACACACCGAGAACGAAGTTTAAATTTTATCGCTCATCCGATGTTATTACAAAAAAGTTAAATACGTATTGAACGCTGACTTTAAAAATGTGTCATATTAAATGCACCGCGGTCGCTGAATGTGAAACCAAGTAGGTTTAAAAAGGTTTCGTATTAAATCCATCGCGGTCGCTGAATGTTCGCCATCTTGTTCTTTTGTCTCGCTTTGGTTACATTAGGTTAGATTTGCGAAAAAGGATAACGCGAACTAGCCTCTGACGAGCGCAGTGCATTTATTACGAAACCTTTTTAAATCAAGAATTTAATACGTATTTACAGTTTTTTGTAACAAGGATAAAGTTTGTACCTTGTTTTGGTATTCATATTTTTCATTTACAAAAGTTCGAAGATCTTGAAAGGTAACCTAAGATATTAGGGACGGTTAAAGTGGATTAAGCTTATTTTTAAATGTAAACACATTCAAAATTCTACAATGAAAAATGAGCGCGTGTAACCGTCACACGCTATTGAAGTAAAACTTATATATAAATCATAATCATAGTAATCTGTTCGTACTTTTCTAAATTTTATTTACTTTATAGCAAAGAGTTGATAATAATATTTCCAGCGTTACTTAAGTTCCGAATTAGAATTGATTAAATTTGTTACATACTTACATTAAAACCAGATGGCAGCACGGTCGCACACCTATATGTACATAATTAATTCCATTGGTTTTTATTATTACTCAATAATTGTTTGATTTGTTTATAAACTATTTATTGACAAAATCAAAAATATTTAAAAACCGGATGGTACAGAAACGTGACACCCTATTACCGTAACGGACTTCCGTAGTATTGTCGTCCACTTATACTAGCAATAAAAACTTTATATCAATGTTAATAACATGACATTGGTCTTTCGTTGTGCGTGAATCACTCAATATGTGTGAACTTATCATAACATTAAAACACATGGTAAAAATAGCATTCGACATAATATTTTGATTAGGGCTGTAGGATTTTGACAATTGTTAATGTCTACGTCCGGTACTGCTATGACACACCCGAGAGGCGAGACTACAACGCCACCCGGGGAACCACTATGTGTAACCGTCACACACGATTGAAATCAAACTTATATATAAATCATAACCTTTATTGACTTTATAACAAAGAATTGTTAATAATATTTCCTGTGTTATTTAAGTTTCGAATTAGAATTGATTTAATTTGTTACATACTTCCCTTAAAACTAGATGGCAGCACGGTCGCGCACCCATATGTACATAATTAATTCTATTGTATGGTTTTTATTATTACTCAAATATATTTTTTATTGATTTTTTATTTTTATTTGATTTGTTTAAAAACTATTTATTAACAAAATCAAAAATATTTAAAAACCAGATGGCACAGAAACGTGACGCCATATTGCCGTAACGGACTTCCGTTGCATTGTCGTACAGTTACCTCCTAGTCATGCCTAAAGAAGTTGTACTTCAATAATATTGTACAACAACAACAAAAACTTGATATATATGTAAATAACATGACATTTGTCTTTCGTTGTGCGTGAATCACACGGACATTATAGAAGTAAACCGTATTAGAACACAATAGAAAGTAGAACACAGTAGGTGGTAGAACCACGTTGAAGCTATTATTGGTCTCAGCATTAATGGGTCAGCTCGCCCGCGGTACTACCATCCGACTCACAGAAACACCGACGTGAAGTAACAGTGCTTGCATGGTTGCGGTTTGTTCGGTCAGTGAGAGTGCCGGAGGCCCACCGTCCCTTCCCCTCCCCCCCTTTCCCCCAAACACAGGCTGGCAACACACTTTCGACTACCCTGATGTTGTTAGTGTCTGTGGTGATCACTTAATATCGCGTTACCCACCTGTTCGTTTGTCTGCTATCACATTAAAAAAAACAAATTATAACCATTATAAAAATGAGTTGGCGAGATTTCACTAAAGAAGCGGGTTTTAAGACTTCTCCGATTTGTGTTTAAGTTACCTTTTCCTTGGAGTGACAGAATAACAGTCGTCACTCTTGCGTACATTGTAGCCAAAACGACCGTGGATTCGAGAGAACGGTTTATTTTATTTATCTGTTTGTCTCTGAAGTGTAAATGAGAATATGTTCTCATGTCTGCTCCATTATAATTTTTATTGGATGTAAGATATCCATATTTACTTAATACTAGCTGTTCAAGACGCGTTTATTAATTATTTATTGTTATTTTGATCTATTTTTTGTAATAAGTGCTTGAGTTATATTTAAATGAATAGCACCAAAATATTCTCTACTAGTAGTTTCCCGCGGCATAGTCTACATTTGTGCAGACTATGACTGACTGTCCTTCAATAGTGTTAGGTTTTACAATAAAGTCCCAAAATATATTACCGATTTACCGGACTGTAAATTTAAGCGCCATGTCAATCAGGTTTAGTGTCGAAAGGCTATAGAGTGGATCAATATGTGAACGATGGTGATGTCTGGAATTAACTCCCCTCTGTGCATCCAAACGGTAACGGCATAAAAACGGTAATTTCGAATTATATGTATGTTAAAAAGATGTACCCGATCGAGTTTTTGCCGGTTCTTTTCGATGAGTGGGTTGTTTTCCGAAACAGTGGTAGTTTTGACGTTCATAAGCGCCTTATTAGGACCTAAACCGAATAAAGTATTTTTGATTTGATTTATATATTTAAATTGAAGTAATGGCACCGTTTATTATCATCGTGCAACTTTAATGATTTATTAAAAACTTGCCGAGATAGCTCTGAAATATCAGGATGTTTTAAAACTCACTTGACAATTATCATTGTACTCTGGTATGGATAAACAGTATTATATATACTATATAACAATACTATATACTATGGATTCTCATATATAACCTTACTTTTAATCTTTATATACACACTAGTTGACAGAGCCACGCGTTGCTGTGGCTCATTTATTATTACATCTTGAATTATTCAAAATTAAAATGTGGCACCATTTATGATATAACGGTTGGTCCTACAATTTGCTGTCAACCAACTAATTTAACGCGCCATCTGTTTGAAACCGATGAACCTTATAATTATTAACAATAATCAACATTGACAGTAATTTAATTTGTAATGTAAAAATATTTAGGCCATTTGTACCCGATCGAGTTTTTGCCGGTTCTTTTCGATGAGTGGGTTGTTTTCCGAAACAGTGGTAGTTTTGACGTTCATAAGCGCCTTATTAGGACCTAAACCGAATAAAGTATTTTTGATTTGATTTATATATTTAAATTGAAGTAATGGCACCGTTTATTATCATCGTGCAACTTTAATGATTTATTAAAAACTTGCCGAGATAGCTCTGAAATATCAGGATGTTTTAAAACTCACTTGACAATTATCATTGTACTCTGGTGAACTTAAACAGTATTATATATACTATATAACAATACTATATACTATGGATTCTCATATATAACCTTACTTTTAATCTTTATATACACACTAGTTGACAGAGCCACGCGTTGCTGTGGCTCATTTATTATTACATCTTGAATTATTCAAAATTAAAATGTGGCACCATTTATGATATAACGGTTGGTCCTACAATTTGCTGTCAACCAACTAATTTAACGCGCCATCTGTTTGAAACCGATGAACCTTATAATTATTAACAATAATCAACATTGACAGTAATTTAATTTGTAATGTAAAAATATTTAGGCCATTAATCGAAATATAAATTGTCTTATCTCTCAAGTTGGATTAAATTATACATGCTTGCACCGTTAAATGTTTTGATATTTATGATCGCATGTTTTAAAAATTTATCAAATGATTTAATAGTAGACTTCTTCTCCATTAAGCGTAAAAAATCGGAGAGATATTATGAAGATTGTTAGAAGATTATGTTATTAATTAGAAAATGTTGTTAAAAAAATATATGAAAGGAGTTCCTCGGGCAATTTTAATTCTAACTAGTGGGCGCCCAGTGGTCAACATTCGACCATAGTTCATTGATTTTTTAAAGGGATAAATATTATAATAATAGTTGTATGTTATAATATCATTGTTGAATGTAGAACGAAAAAGGGTAATTACTACATACAGTCGCGTTGCTATGGCTCATTTATTATTACATCTTAAATTATTCAAAATTAAAATGTGGCACCATCTATGAGATACCTATAACGGTTGGTCCTACAATTTGTTGTCAACCAACTAATTTAACGCGCCATCTGTTTGAAACCGATGAACCTTACAATTAATAACAATAATCAACATTGACAGTAATTTAAAAATATTTAGGTCATTAATCGAAATATAAATTGTCCTATTTCGTAAGTTGGATCAATTATACATGCTTGCACCGTTAAATGCTTCGAGATTATTGATCGCATGTTTTAAAAATTTATCAAATGATTTAATGGTAGGCATCTTCTCCATCAAGCGTAAAAAATCGAAGAGATATGACGAAGAAGGTTAGTAGGTTATGTTGTTAATTAGAAGGTGATGCTAAAAAGGTATATGAAAGGAGTTCCCTCGGGCAATTTCAATTCTAATTATAAAAAAATACTATAATAAAAGACACATAAAGCACAAGGCAAATATATAAAGAACCTTGTCGACTTATGAACAAGATAAAAGAGTATCACTAATGCGGCGATTTTTCAGCTGAGGTAACATTTACCAATGTTACGGTTGCTGAAGCAATAACTCAGGGTGTGTCTGTTATATCTCTCTACGAAGTGTGAGTGGTCTTATTCTGTAGACAAAGACCAGAAACGGTGGTAAACCATGGCTAAAGATATTATAAGGATATTCACGTTAATACTTCTAGTTATATATACGAAATTGTAATAATATTTTTCTTTATTACTTTTGTAGTGAAATTTGTTACACTATGGAAGGGAAAATGTTTTGTACTTTTATTTTTTGAGCAGCCAATCTTCTAATAGATTACTGCCATTGTCGAGTAGGTCATAATGTTATAAGTTTCTTGCTATAATTTCAATGTGCTAACAAGATGGCGGCCCTCTTGTTGGAGCTTTTCAGGGATTTCACTCAAAATCCATGCTCCGAGGTATTATTCATCACTTCACTTTTCCAGGTGGTAGAGCCACGCTGAAGTTTCAGCATGAATGGGTCGGCTCGCGCGGGGTAGTACCAACCTCTCACAGAAAGCCGACGTGAAGTAACAATGCTTGTATTGCTGCGTTTCGTTCGGTCAGTGAGAGCGCTGGATAACTCACCTCCCCTCTTCCTCGCCCCTTTCCCACTCCCCTTCCCCAAAAAAAAGGGTGGCAACGCACTTGTGGCTTTTCTGGTGTTGCAAGTGTCTATGGACGGTGATGGTCACTTATCATCAGGTGTCCCACCTGTTCGTTTGCGTCCTATGATATAAAAAAACAATTTTTTTTCATTTTGTTAATTATTGTTTTTGTTTCTTACACAGACCAAAATACATTAAGCGTCATTTATAATTCTGCATGTTAGCGGAGTTATTTTTGAAGTTATACTTCTTTTGGCGCGTTAGGGAAAAATGATGAGAGTAAATTTTTACGATGCGCGCGCACAGCGTCACGAAAAACCGACACCGTGAAGTTAGCTCTAGTCAACATTTTGTTTCTTTGTATTTGTTGTTTGTATTTCTTTGTATTAAAACTTTCAATGTATTAAATACCTTTTTTCTATTGTTAGTGTCGTTTTTTTCTACAAACGTAGAATAAGGCGCAAGATAAAATTTTTGAAAAGATTGTATCTTGTTACGCCAAAGAAGTATAACTTCTAATGCGTGTACATAAGTACACACGCACTTTTTTTTTATAAGAACGGAATTCATCTAATACAGCTAAGTTAACGGCTGACTTTGTAAAGTGATTCCAATTTATATGTCGATTTGAGGGCGTGCTCTACCTCTGTAATTGGGTCATGTTCCCCAATTCGAAATTAAATTTACCATTAGGTCAAACACAGTTTAATAATTAATTTGAAGGCCGGAATTCATAAAACAGATTAGATACACCGAATATAATTTCTAAGTATCTTTTCTCCCTGTAGTTTGTTGCATACACTTTTTGCACTAACACTTCTTTATGCAAGCTTGACTTGGGAAGTAAGCTGGTGAATGATTGACGAGAGCGTTACAAAAACGTGTGATCGGGCGAGGCGAACGGAAGTTGAAAGAAAGATATAAATTAGCGAACATAGAAAAAGAGAGAGTTACGTTTCGTAATATCAATGAAAACCTATAAGACATCTAAACATTTTATATAACTATTATAACATAATATAAACAATTTATATTTTATAGTTACCCCCCCCCCCCCAAACACATGTAACGCACTTGCGACTCTTCTGGTGGTGTTGCAAGTGTCTATAGAGGGTGGTGATCACTTAACATCGGGTAATCCACCATTTCGTTTGCCACGTATGATATATAAAAAACATATATATATACCAAAACCTTCCTCATGCATCACTTTATCTACTGGTGACAACTGCATGAAAATCCGTTCCAGTAGTTTTTGAGTTTAATAAGTACAGACGCACTTTTTTTTTATAAGAACGGAATTCATCTAATACAGCTAAGTTAACGGCTGACTTTGTAAAGTGATTCCAATTTATATGTCGATTTGAGGGCGTGCTCTACCTCTGTAATTGGGTCATGTTCCCCAATTCGAAATTAAATTTACCATTAGGTCAAACACAGTTTAATAATTAATTTGAAGGCCGGAATTCATAAAACAGATTAGATACACCGAATATAATTTCTAAGTATCTTTTCTCCCTGTAGTTTGTTGCATACACTTTTTGCACTAACACTTCTTTATGCAAGCTTGACTTGGGAAGTAAGCTGGTGAATGATTGACGAGAGCGTTACAAAAACGTGTGATCGGGCGAGGCGAACGGAAGTTGAAAGAAAGATATAAATTAGCGAACATAGAAAAAGAGAGAGTTACGTTTCGTAATATCAATGAAAACCTATAAGACATCTAAACATTTTATATAACTATTATAACATAATATAAACAATTTATATTTTATAGTTTAGCAGCAATAGATAAAAAAAAGGAAAATTATTAAAACTTCAAATTTCAAAGATCCGTAGAAATTTAAATATTAAAGATATAAATTTGACTCAATGAAGTTTTTGTTGATAATTTATCGCTTAAAGAGACCAATACATTCATATTTACAAAATAAAATTTCTTCCCAGTTTGCATGTGATAAAAAAAACTTCCCTGTATTATTTATATGGCAAAATTTAAAGTTCGCTGGAGGAACTCTTAAAAATGAAATTAGGAGCTGTCCTTTGGACATAATTTTTGTTTGGATATATACTATTACGTATTACGGGGAGAGAGTGAGAAAAAAATATTTGTTTGGCTCTCCCTAATGTATATACATGTATGTATTATAGATCATATATATTAATACGTGAAACCTAAACTTTGTATCCCTTTTTGAGAGAAATGCGCGAACGGATGAACGTGAAATTTGACATAGTTAAAGTTTATATGGAGGAGAAGTGCAGAAAGCTATTTTTTAAATATAAAATGCATTACAAGTATATTAAATTAATTAAAATATACATTACTCACACTACTGCTCCGATTTTACACAAAATATACACACACATGTATATAAAAAAGACATTTTGACATCTGTCAATAAAGGACTTCAAAAAAGGTTATGAAGGAGGTTGCTATGCTCGACTGTATGTATTATTTTACTCTTACGTTCCAATTACCATTTTTTATTTTATAGTCAACAATGATATTAACCCTAATAAAATTCAAACTTAAAAAAATCAATGAACTATGGTCGAATGTCGACCACTGGGCGCCCACTAGTACATATAGATGGACCTAAAGCAGTTTTACTTCAGTCGTGTGGTCTCACTCACACTCATTTTTTATATATAATGAAATAGGTCATAAAACATGTAATATTAATGAAATTAATAAACTGAAAAAGTCTTTAATCTAATAATACTTCAATTTACCTATCGAGTCAAGATTGTATAATATTTTAATGAGGAGATCATTCAAAGCGCTATTGTTAAGAGAGTTTGCCTTTTGATTTATATATCCAAAAGCTGAGTAAAATGGGCATAATTGCTTTCGCAATATTTATTTATAATTGAATGACAATATAAGAAATTAAATGCTCCTTATGGAAATGCGAAAATTAGTACATTATAATACACTAGCGGGGCCAGAGGACGTTGTCATGCCTTGACAATAAAAAAAAAACTAAAATTTAACTCCAGCGTCTCTACCGGATCCAGCAGGGAATCTAAACCATTCTCGGATCCACTCGAACACGCACACAAAATTTCATCAAAATCGGTCCAACCGTTTAGGAGCAGTTCAATGACATACGCATATACAGAAGAAATTTATATATAAAGATTACCAGTTTCGTCTTGAGCTAACGTTGTCTACAATAAGGGCTTAAACTGTGCTTATCGAGTACCTACTATTAAGAAAGCCTATTTATAGTCGTCGCCAAACTTTTTGAGCACTCTGAAAATAGTTGCGTAGGATTTAGGTATAAACACGTATTATATTATACTAGCTTGTGGGCGCGATTTTGTCCGCATAGACCATGGGCTAACGCTAACATGCCACGGAACCTCTCAAAAGGGAAAAAAAACGGTTTTGAAACATTCTTCACTGATGCTCCGCTCCTATTTGTCTTAGCGTGATGATATATATACAGCCTTCCTCGATGAATGAGCTATCTAATACTGAAATAATTTCTCAAATCGAACCAGTAGTTGCTCAGAGTAGCGCGTTCAACCAAACAAACAAGCCCTCCAGCTTGTTTCACATCCACGTGCCGCTTAGATCTATGACTAGGTGGTGACCAAGATAAACATTGCTGGAGCCTAAAGTGCTAACGCTGCAGCACGTGCAACCGGCTATTTGCGAAACCACCTAGCCACGAGGCGCTGGACCACTTGGTCAGCATATTTAGGTTACGACTGAGGTATAGTATTTTAGTAGTGGTAGAGGCTTGCTGAAGTTATTACTGGTTTCAGCATGAATGGGTTGACTCACCCGGGGTAGTACCACCCTATCATAGAAAACCGACGTGAAGTAACAGTGCTTGCATTGTTGCGTTTCCTTCGGTCAGCGCTTCGGTCAGCGAGAGCGCCGGAGACCCACCTTCCCTTCCCCTCTCTCCCCCCAACACAGGCTGGTAACGCACTTGCGACTCCCCTGTTGTTGCAAGTGACTATGGACGGCGTTGATCGCTTAACATCAGGTGACCCACCTGTTGGTTTGCCTACTATGATATAAAAAAAAATTGTGCCCAAAGAGGACAACATCGATCTGTCGTCACCTCTCTAGTAGTAATTTAATTGTAATTTAAATATACCAAAATATACATAGTAACGTGTTGCATTTTTTGCACCCTTCGGCTATAGCCTTCGTAATTAGCTTTATAATATTAGTATAGTTGTATAAAATCCCTTTTTTTTAATTGTAACACGGCAAAGTGACTGCACTATGCCTGATGGTAAGCACAGTTTAGTCCAAAAACAATGGCGACCACCGAGTGAAACCGCCGGTCGCCACTGTCATGCCGGCCTGCGAAAAGCTGGATATGCACAGGCTGTTTTTTTATATATTATAGGAGGCAAACGAACAGATGGGTCACCTGATGGTAAGTGACCACCGCCATCCATAGACACTAGCAACATACAGCAACATTAAACGCACCAATGCAAGCACTGTTACTTCACGTCGGTTTTCTGTGACGCTCCCGAAACGCGACCGAAATCGCTCTGTGATCCCGAAACGCGACTGAAGCGAATCACTTTGGCGTGCTTTTTCGCCATATACATGGTAGTTGCGACCCAGTCGGGCTGTGAAACCTTACCACCCCGTTTTTTATTACACTCTCGACTATATTACGTGCAAATCGAAACTTACGGTAACATACAGTTACCCATACAATTAACGAGAACTGCAAGTTCATAAAACACACGGTAACATGGTAAAGTATATCTGCTAATAGAGTAAAATCATTCTGAGTATTAAGGAAGGTACTGGATTCATACGATCTGATGTTAACCTTCTTCTACCACAATAGGTTCGAATTTTGTCTTCATTAGATAGTATAAAAGAAAGTCCCCTACCGCGTCTGTCTGTCTGTTCGCGATAAACTCATAAACTAATGAACGGATTTCACCAGTGGGTACAGTGATTCATGAGGAACGTTTTGGTATATAATTTGTCAAAGATTTTTTTTGTCGGAAAGAGTTGAGTTTGTCGGGCTTGCTAGTGTATATATAATGCGAAACGTAACTCTCTCTTTTTATCTTCATTAAATTCGTTTTCGTAACGCTCTTGTGATGCATTCACCAGCTTACTACCCAAGTCAAGCGTGCGTAAAGAAGAAGAAATAAAACAAATCCAATCATTAGGTATATGTAGATAAGGTCTAAATATTTATATCCAATTTAATCTAGCCACTATAAAAAAAAGCTCTGAGAATAAGCTGATGTGACAGTAGACATGAAAACTGCATATCTGTTAACATTAGATACTCCAGCCAGTCCAGTCAACAACAAACCTTACTAATATGATATTATAAATGCGAATTTGGATTGGTTTATTACGCTTTAACTACAGAACCGACCTTTTTTTTTTAATTGTAACACGGCAAAGTGACTGCACTATGCCTGATGGTAAGCACAGTTTAGTCCAAAAACAATGGCGACCACCGAGTGAAACCGCCGGTCGCCACTGTCATGCCGGCCTGCGAAAAGCTGGATATGCACAGGCTGTTTTTTTATATATTATAGGAGGCAAACGAACAGATGGGTCACCTGATGGTAAGTGACCACCGCCATCCATAGACACTAGCAACATACAGCAACATTAAACGCACCAATGCAAGCACTGTTACTTCACGTCGGTTTTCTGTGACGCTCCCGAAACGCGACCGAAATCGCTCTGTGATCCCGAAACGCGACTGAAGCGAATCACTTTGGCGTGCTTTTTCGCCATATACATGGTAGTTGCGACCCAGTCGGGCTGTGAAACCTTACCACCCCGTTTTTTATTACACTCTCGACTATATTACGTGCAAATCGAAACTTACGGTAACATACAGTTACCCATACAATTAACGAGAACTGCAAGTTCATAAAACACACGGTAACATGGTAAAGTATATCTGCTAATAGAGTAAAATCATTCTGAGTATTAAGGAAGGTACTGGATTCATACGATCTGATGTTAACCTTCTTCTACCACAATAGGTTCGAATTTTGTCTTCATTAGATAGTATAAAAGAAAGTCCCCTACCGCGTCTGTCTGTCTGTTCGCGATAAACTCATAAACTAATGAACGGATTTCACCAGTGGGTACAGTGATTCATGAGGAACGTTTTGGTATATAATTTGTCAAAGATTTTTTTTGTCGGAAAGAGTTGAGTTTGTCGGGCTTGCTAGTGTATATATAATGCGAAACGTAACTCTCTCTTTTTATCTTCATTAAATTCGTTTTCGTAACGCTCTTGTGATGCATTCACCAGCTTACTACCCAAGTCAAGCGTGCGTAAAGAAGAAGAAATAAAACAAATCCAATCTATGTAATCTCAGTGTCGAACGTTCTGTTAACATTGTACGGAGTTATAATTGAAATCCATTTTAATTTGGTATTATTGCTGAAATTAGTCATTGTCAAGTTTAAATGGCTAATGAAATAATAAAATAAATCCTTAACGACTCACGGGTACTTTGGCGTCGGTTTAGCAGAACGCTAGCGGGTGGCAATCGAAGGAATTAACGTTTGGCATGAGTATAACCATTTTCAAGCGTTTTGGCTGAGCGTCAAACTTCGAAGCGGGCAGCGGCGCTCTTAAGATTTTGGCTTTCGTAACCGGACTGAGTAAAATTCAAATTTATACAATTTACTACGGACCGATCGAGTCGGGGAGATCAGATTAAATGCTAACTGGAAATAACTGTCAGACAGTAGCTAGTTAATTAAGGTCCTTCTTGTAAACGGTTGTAACTTAATCATTGTATTGTATTATATATAGTCTTATTTATATTTATAAATGCAATGCAATTATTTTTTCATATGCTAACGATTATGTCGGACTAGCGACACGTATTAATATTTTGCAGCTCATCATACGTTTCATTGATTAATAGACTATATAAAATTTTATATAATTATTGGAAATTCAAAAGAGAATATATGTATTTCATTGTTTTGAGTCATCACTTCTCTCGGCAGTCCTTATGACTGCCTCGGCCTTTTTTATATTTAAAGAGTTGCAATAGTATTGTATTTAGAGGTGCTCATTATTACAACAACGAAAAATGTAATGCAGTTTTCCTAATGAATGACGAATTATTGAAGACCTCTGTGTGTGGTATAGTAGAAGATGTACATCATATATTAACATGACATGGCATTAACATGTATTAACAGAATTAAATTACTTCTTATACGCTCAGCTATCTACCAGTGAAAGTTCCCTAAAAATTGGTCCAACCGTCTTGGAGATGTCACTGCGGGCGACGCCACGGTTAACATCTAGTATAAATTAAAATAGACTAAATTACTTTCTATAACGTTAACTATCTGACAGTGAAAGTTCCGTGAAAATCGGTCAAACCGTTTTGGAGATATCACTGCAGGCGAAACCACGGTTAACAACTAGTCTAAATTAAAATAAACAAAATTACTTTTTATAATGTCCGCTATCTGCCGGTGAATGTCTCGTAAAAATCGGTTTAACCGTATTGGAGAAAACACTGTGGGCGAAGCCACGATTATCTGCTAGTATAAACTAAAATTGCTTGCATTACTTTTTACAATGTCAGCTATCTGCTAGTGAAAGTTTTGTAAAAATCAGTTTAACCGTTTTGGAGATAGTACTGCGGATAAGCCACGGTTAACAGCTATTCTACATTAAAATAAACTAAACTACTTTTTATAAGGTCAGCTATCTGCCGGTGAAAGTCCCGTGACAATCGGTCAAACCGTTTTGGAGATAGCACTGCAAGCGAAGCCACGGTTAACAACTAATCTAAATTAAAATAGACAAAATTACTTTTTTTTAATGTCCGCTATCTGCTGGTGAAAGTCTCGTAAAAATCGGTCTAACCGTATAACACTGCGGGTGAAGCCACAGTTAACTGCCAGTATAAACTAAAACTATTTTTTCTATCTGCCAGTGAAATTCCCGTCAAAATCGGTCCAGTCCTTTCGGAGATTATCCGGAACAAACAGACAGACAGGCAGACTGGCAGACCGACCGTTATCAGCTGCGTGTATACTTTCACACCCAATCAGTAAAAAAATGTTACTTTGATATTACATACAGACACTTCATTTTTATTATATGTATATATATAGATGCGGAGTCGTCATTAATGACGATAAAGTAGTTTATATTATATTTAATAGTGTCTTTTATTTAAGATACTCAGCCTGTAAATTAAGTTAATGTTACTATGGGGCTGACATAGCCAAAAAAATGCCTCTAAATAAATAAAAAAAAAGAAAAGATTTCTGTGGTTGATTATCGGTATTTATTATTGTCAATGACAATAGCCATCTCGAATAACTAACAAAATCTTAGAAATTGATAAATTTCAACACTACTTTCTGTAGGTGGTAGAGCCACGCTAAAGCTAATACTGGTTTCAGCATGAATGGGTCGGCCCGACCGGGGTAGTACCACCCGACTCACAGAAAACCGACGTGAAGTAACAGTGCTTGCATTGTTGCGTTTCGTTCGGTCAGTGAGAGCGCCGGAGACCCACCTACCCTCCCCTTCCCCTTTCTGCCCTTCCTCTCCCCCACCCCAACACAGGTTGGCAACGCACTTACGACTCTCCTCATGTTGCAAGTGTCTATGGACGGTGGTGATCATTTAACGTCAGGTGACCCATCTGTTTATTTGCCTCCTATGATATAAAAAAAAAACCAATTGGTTGGTTACAATGAATGTTAGCAATTGTACAGGGAGTGTTTTCTACCTTTTATAATCTTAAATCGATTACTATGAAAGTTTTTACTTCTAAATATAATGAACAGAAAATCTACACAATATTAATTTTGCTATAACTAACTACGAAGTTCAGAGCTGAAGAACTCAATTTTTTTTTTCAACTTAATTTATTTAAAAAATTACAAAAAGAATCTAAAACTAACACTGTGAGAGTGTCCCCGATGTTAGGCTAACTCTCACGTAAAACTAATGGCAAGTGAATACTACCGATACTAGGTTAACACAAATGTATGGTAATTTTGTCCATGTGGGAACGAAGAAGGTGGGCTTGCGAACCTTTCCACTTAATTTGTGCAACTATTGTACCTTGGAAATTGCTGACTCGATACTCTGTACACCTGTTAAAAAAAAAAAAATTTGATTCCGACCATAAATAAATATAACCGACAGCATAATTTAATACACTTTTATAGGGTTTTTACTTTCTCTCAATGAATGTACACCCATCTCTATGAAATTGGATAAATCCTGTGTAATTTTGACCTTCAGTATATCTTATGGTATGTCTTATTTATTTCAGAACGTATATATTATATTTGGCACAAGTTTCACGAGAATCTTGATACAGCAACTTAGTAATTTAATTATTCGGCTGACGGATATAAATTACTTTGTCGAAATAATATTATGGAATAGTCTAATGCTGTTTTCCATATTTATGTAAACGTTGAAAACCATTTTCTATTCTAAAACGTCAGGACTGTCTGATTCCGTGGAAGATTTACGAAGAGAGTACGTTGAATGTAGAAAATATTTTCACGACTCTACTGTATTAACTCAGTGCCTTCTCCCGCGTGATATTAGAGGAGATAATAATGGTATGCATATTTTATTTACGTTATCATACCGCGTGGTCTGTTCATCTCTATGCATGAGTTGAACAAAAGCACTAGGCGATGGAAAATTGTTTTATGAACAAAACTATATTTATTTAGATTTTGCTCGCGTGGTTTATAATGTATGGTACTCGTATTTTATTTGATATATCTATAGTCAAAAAAAAAATTTGACAAATGAGCAATATGCTTTGGGACTTTGTTGTAAAACCTAACACTGTTGACTATAGATATATCAAATAAAATACGAGTACCATACATTATAAACCACGCGAGCAAAATCTAAATAAATATAGTTTTGTTCATAAAACAATTTTCCATCGCCTAGTGCTTTTGTTCAACTCATGCATAGAGATGAACAGACCACGCGGTATGATAACGTAAATAAAATATGCATACCATTATTATCTCCTCTAATATCACGCGGGAGAAGGCACTGAGTTAATACGGTAGAGTCGTGAAAATATTTGAGGAGAGGGGAGGGGAGGTGGGTCTCCGGCGCTCTCACTGACCGAACGAAACGCAACAATGCAATCACTGTTACTTCACGTCGGTTTTCTATGAGAGGGTGGTACTACCCCGGACGAGCCGACCCATTCATGCTGAAACCAATAATAGTTTCAGCGTGGCTCTACCAAATAATAAGTTCAAACACCGTATCAGCCGGGTTTAGATATATAGCTACTAATAAGTTGAGTAAATTTGTAAATAATTGTGATGTCTAAAAATAATACCACACTTCGTGAATCTGTATATCTGAATGTATTTATATAAAGACATGTAAATTAAAAAGATGAACGTGATAGAGTTTCTACCCGGTGTTCTTCAATGCTAACGTTGTTATCCGATGGTAGTACTGACGTATATAAGCACTTTTATAGGTCCTAAATTGAATAAAATATTTTTAATGATGAAACTATTATCATATATACAAACAAAATATTTGACGTATAAAAGAGGTTGAATAAATTATAACATCTTAATAAATAATGTCATCTCGAATAACTAACAAAATCTTAGAAATTGATAAATTTCAACACTACTTTCTGTAGGTGGTAGAGCCACGCTAAAGCTAATACTGGTTTCAGCATGAATGGGTCGGCCCGACCGGGGTAGTACCACCCGACTCACAGAAAACCGACGTGAAGTAACAGTGCTTGCATTGTTGCGTTTCGTTCGGTCAGTGAGAGCGCCGGAGACCCACCTACCCTCCCCTTCCCCTTTCTGCCCTTCCTCTCCCCCACCCCAACACAGGTTGGCAACGCACTTACGACTCTCCTCATGTTGCAAGTGTCTATGGACGGTGGTGATCATTTAACGTCAGGTGACCCATCTGTTTATTTGCCTCCTATGATATAAAAAAAAAACCAATTGGTTGGTTACAATGAATGTTAGCAATTGTACAGGGAGTGTTTTCTACCTTTTATAATCTTAAATCGATTACTATGAAAGTTTTTACTTCTAAATATAATGAACAGAAAATCTACACAATATTAATTTTGCTATAACTAACTACGAAGTTCAGAGCTGAAGAACTCAATTTTTTTTTTCAACTTAATTTATTTAAAAAATTACAAAAAGAATCTAAAACTAACACTGTGAGAGTGTCCCCGATGTTAGGCTAACTCTCACGTAAAACTAATGGCAAGTGAATACTACCGATACTAGGTTAACACAAATGTATGGTAATTTTGTCCATGTGGGAACGAAGAAGGTGGGCTTGCGAACCTTTCCACTTAATTTGTGCAACTATTGTACCTTGGAAATTGCTGACTCGATACTCTGTACACCTGTCACACCGAGAGACTGGGAAGCTGTCCTTCATAAACATACATAGTCAGCAATTATGATGTGTAGCGATGGCGTAACTAACTCAAAAATATACTGATTACAACAAATAATAACAAACACTTAAGGAGCCATTGATATATGTAGTAACTCATGACCATCACTTATGAACGTCAAAGCTACAACCGGCTCGGAAAACAACCCAGTCATCGAGAAGAACCGGCAAGAAACTCGATCGAGTTTACCTTTTTATGTTATATATTTTTACAAAACATATATATTTACATTGGTTAGTAGTGGATGCACAGAGAGGGGCGTCAATTCCAGACGTCACAATCGTTCACATATTGATCCACCCTATAATAGCCTTTAGATATTAAAACCCGCTTGACATGGTTCTTGAACTCACTATCCAGCAAATCGGTAATGTGTTTTGGGACTTTGTTATAAAACCTAACACTATTACCTAAAAAACTGTTTTTGGACTTGAGGGAGCCTGAAACATGTAATGACCAATTGGTTGCTGTTTCTAGTATGTTGAATAACTGACAAGAATACTCGTCGTACTGATATTGGAATAACTTTGTTAGTGGATTGCCTCTGTGTATCGCGTTCCTAGTTAGTGTTTTATTGCGAAGTAAAGTTGTTGTTGTGATGTAGCAAAGATTTATAAAAGTAACCCTTAAGAATTATGAAAATGTTCATTGGAGTTCGGGTAATTTTGAAGTTATTAATTAAAATTAAAACGGTTATAATAACAGAAGCATATTCTTTAATACCTTAGAAAAATACCATTTTAAAGGGTTAAAGAAGAAATAAAATAACTTCCGAATTATTAATTTAAACAAAGTTTAAAAAAACCTATATATTTATTCACCCAATAAGCGCAATATACTCAGATTATACATGGTCAGGTACAATAAAGGTTAGTAAAACATGTACAAAGCCCAACTACGGTCCTTGCCGGACCAAGTAACAAGTCTGTTATTGCACTGTTCCAGTCGTCTGGGAGACATTCGAAGTATACCAGCATATGTCTCTCTATGGCGTAGGAGGTCGTGGCAACATGTGGAGTACAAACGCTACCCTGGTTATGATGATAGAGGGTACACCACGGAGTTTTAGTTAGTAACAGTCTCACATTACCAACTTTTTCCCCCGAGAGTGCGGAGTTTCCATGCAAGATTTCCGTGGGTCAAAAAAGGCCAAACAAAATTACATGGACAAAAAAAGGCCATGCAAAATTACTTGGGCAAAAAAAGGCCATGCAAAATTACGTGGGCAAAAAAAGGCCATGCAAGATTACGTGGATGAAAAAAGGCTCAACTGCAGTCGGCACTTTTTATTTCTCAAAACAACTGTTCATAGGTCTCAAGCGAGTATCCTAAATCTACATATACAAACTTTACGAATAACGTAAACGTGTAATTGAGCACAAGAGAGAGATTATCCCCAGACAGCGTAAGTACGCCCGGGATGCATTAAGGGATCGTATATCTAAGGAAATAAAAGTCGACTGTTTACGCCGCCTGTTGAAGACTTTTAGTGGCGTCCGTTGTAAGTGTTGAGTGTTTGAATCTATACGATGTGTTGGAGCACTATGCTATTTAATGCCGTCATTAGATTCAATTATAGAGTTAAACAGGGATATTTGATTAAGTCCCAATATACTGATGTCTACATTTATTTGTGTTGAACTAATTGGCCCTTAGTGCTCTAGTAGAAGGTCACACAGAAGTATGTTGGAATCAGAACAGTGATATTTAACTATAGGATACCATAAAACCTGGTAAGTTATACGAATATTTTATGAAATATCATTTTTATAGTAATGATTATGTAGGATCATTACATCGGTACCAAAACTTTAGATGCATCAACATGATCACGTCGGCGTTACCGCTAATGGAGTCTGACTTGGAGAACATGATAGTAAAAGTCGAAGTGCGTAAAATAGACTATTTAATTTTAACTCCGTATATGGTACGTATAGAAACAAGAGAGCTAAAATTATATAGACATAAGTAAGTAAAAAAGCGCGTTCAACTCTATACACGTTGCAGAAGTGTGGGCGTTTAGATGAGTTTTCCAAAAGAAAAAGTGAAATACAATGTGGGGTAACAACGAGTATGTTAATACTTTTTCGTAAATAACCTTTGTTACTATCTATTATAAACGTTAGTCGCTGGGTTAGGGAATGTTAATTTCTCACTATACCTTTTTTATTTTTGTTATTTACATTATAGGATGCAAACGAACAGGCGGGTCACCTGATTAAGTGCGGTAAGTAATCACCGCTGTTCATAGACACTAGGAACACCAGGGGAGTCGCAAGTGCGTTGCCAGCCTTTGTTGGGAGGGGGAAAGGAGTGGGAGGGAGGGAGAGGGGAGAGAGGAGAGAGGAAGTGGGCCTGCGGCGTTCTCACTGACCGAACGAAACGCAACAATGCCAAGCACAGTTACTTCACGTCGGTTTTCTGTACTACCCCGGGCGAACCGACCCATTCATGCTGAAACCAGTAATAGCTTCAGCGTGGCTCTACCAGCATATATTGCAGCTTAACATAATATAATACAATGAATACTGAACATGTTTAAAATAAACAGCAACTATATAAAATACAAATCAAACAACGGACGTTAAACAGAGCTCCGTCAAAGACATAATTAAGAAATAAAAGGACGTCGATATTGATTCTTTGCTATTCTCCTGGATAGTCACGGTGTCTGCCGGTATTCGGACCTACTTAACATAATTGTAGTAATACAACTTTTTATTATCTTGCCTTATTCTATTGCGTTTATCTATCTCTTTTAACTTACAGTACACTTTTCTCTTCCATCTCTCTTTAAGTGCTTACTTCCATACCTTTTTGCGTCAGAAACGTTTCATTGAACGACGTTGCATATAAACATCTAAATCGGGCTTTATATGTATAAAGAACTCAAATATACACATATGTACCCAGCATGTGTACCTCACTAATTTCTACATGTATAAATAGTTAGCTTCGTTTAGCTTAGCTTAGATCGATTCTCGATTTTGTGTAACTTAGGCAACAGCCCAAGCCGAGGTGTGCCGTGCACCCTTGAGCTGGTTACTAAATAAATCTGAGTGCCGTAAGCGCTCGCCTTAGTAGTCTTGTTAAACTCGAAAAGCCTGTCTGCCAATAATGTAGTCAATTCGAAAAAATAACCCTGTACCATGGGAGTTAAATAACTATAAAAATCACATAGTAAAAACATAGTACGGTTTAAGAAATTATATAACCAGAAATATCTATTCGATTGATTTATTGTAGATGTAAGAGTGACATGTATACGAGCAAAATCTTCACATAACATACTATAAACCACCATAATTTTCCTACTGGAGAGAATATCCAAATTAGCTTTAGTAGGTTGTTACTATATTAGGCAGGTATAGAGAGGAATGCAACAGTGGAGGTGAACGTTTATACGCATCGTTAAATCCCCTTATATTTGGGTGCTAAATACTGCCCCAGACTCCTTGCCCTATTACACGATAGCCATACGGTGAGCCATGACTCCAGCGTATGGTCTTGTTATACTACTATGCTATGAGACAGTAGAGCCACGCTGAAGCTATTACTGGTTTCAACATGAATGGGTCGGCTTGCCCGGGGTATTACCCTCTCGCAGAAAACCGACGTGAAGTAACGGTGCTTGCATTATTGCGTTTCGTTCAGTCAGTGAGAGCGCTGAATATGTCACCTCCCTCCCGTCCCTTCTTTCCCATCTCCCCTTCCCCATCATCCTTCCCCAAACACAGGGTGGCAACGCACTTGCGACTATTTTGGTGTAACGAGTGTCTATGGATGGTGGTGATCATTTAACATCAGGTGATCGACCAGTTTGTTTGCATCCTATGACATTTAAAAAAAAACAAAATTTGACTAGCCGAACCTAATTTTATTACGTCCAAACAAAACAACGTCTACGTACGAATAAAGTTCGTTTTAACTTCGTGTAAACTTCAAACACTCGTTTAACATTGTATTTTAAAGACGACAAAAAAGATTTGATAAATCAAATTCCAATTGTTTCCAATTAAATGGTTATCAATATCTCGACACGCTTTTCCATTAATAACTAATTTATCGCCTTTCCAACGATCCTTATTCGGAGAATGTCTGTGTTATTAATATTGTTAGACCCTATATTTACGAAGACCAATGTCGAACATGAAACAAACGGCAGTTAATTGATGATTTTATTCGGCTTATTGTCGACTAGCCACTTATTTGCAAAAGTGTTTATTAGTTCTTGCTATTTCCATTACCTTTGCAATATTTCTTCAGATTGATTGGTTTTCAATTTTTTGTCCGAGGATTTCAAGCTTATAATGTTTTTTATTTTAGTTCGGCAAAATGACTGCCTGTGCCTGATGGTAAGTACAGTACAATCCAAACACAATGGCGACCGCCGAGTGACACAATATCCATCGCCGGTCGCCGCTGTCATGCCGGCCAGCGAAGAGCTGGATATGCACAGGCTGATCACGAAATGCGACCCGAAGAAGCGAATCACTATGACGGCAGGCTGATCCCGAAACGCGACCCGCAGAAGCGAATCACTATGACGGTCTTTTTCGCCATATACATGGTGGTTGCGACCCAGTCAGGCCGTAAAACCCTACCACCCTACCACCCCGCTTTCCTCGTTATTCAGCAGGGTGCACCACGTGCAGGTGAGGTTGGCTTGGATGTCTCAAGTCTTATATGTTATTCAACATCCCTTTCACCCCATAATATAGTTATTATAAAGTATTTGATTGAAGAAGACGTTACTTTGCGGATATCCATAATTCAATATTATGATGGAAGTTATTTTGTATTTCCACCTGAATTTCCGCGTCGAAGTGCAAAGTAACGTTCACTATAATATTCAATAAGAAACTGGGATTTATTATTACGTTTCGTCCGTCGATCTTTTAGGTCATAGTTCAAAGGCTGTGAAGCTCTTTAATGTTATTTTTTCAAATGATTTGTTATACATAGTAAGTGAATATACAATATTAATAAATATTCAAAGCAGTTTTTGTTAGCAATTAAATGGACCTGTTCCAGAAGTTTGGATTGAAGTATTATTTCTCTTTTGCATAAAGTATAAGGAGTTTAATTTAGATAAAGTTATATGGAAATCAATATTACTAAACTTTTGGCCACATTTTAGGCTACATTTCGTTTGATTTTGCAACTTGTCAGCTATCGAAAGAGATATTGGTGGTTGAAAGTTTGTAACCACTTTTAATTATTTAAAAATCACGTAATTTTATATTAACTTCTGCTCGTAAATTTAATATATCCCTTGTAAACAGTATTTTTTCTGACTGAAAAGTATCCTATGTCCTAAACTATATGCTTTTATAGGTGGTAGAGATGATTTTGCAACTTGTCAGCTATCGAAAGAGATATTGGTGGTTGAATGTTTGTAACCACTTTTAATTATTTAAAAATCACGTAATAAATGCATTTTATATTAACTTCTGTTCGTAAATTATATCGTAATGATATATCCCTTGTAAACAGCATTTTTTTGCAGATTGAAAAGTATCCTATATCCTTTTACACTCTCCATCCCCCAAACACACACCTGTTCGTTTGCTTCCTATGATATAAAAAAAAACAAAATTTATTATGATCGATTAAAGTATCAAAGCGTAGCAAATAAACAAACAAAATTATATTAGCAACTATAATTTTGGTACAAAATAACTGTTCCCGCGACTTTATCCGCGTGCAATAATTACTTTGAGCTAACGCTGTCTCCCCCTCCGCTAAAGATATGGTGGCAACGCACTTGGGACTCTTCTGGTGTTGCAACTGTCTATGGACGGTGGTGACACACCTGTTCGTTTGCTTCCTATGATATAAAAAAAAAAAACAAAATTGATTATGATCGATTAAAGTATCAAAGCGTAGCAAATAAACAAACAATGTTACATTAGCATCTATAATTTTGGTACGAAATAGCTGTTCCTGCGACTTTGTCCGCGTGCAATAGTTACTTTGAGCTACCGCTGACACGCAGCAAAAGCTCTCAAAAGGAAAAAAACATGATTTGAAACATTCTTTATTGGTACTCCGCTCCTATTGGTCTTAGCATGATGGTATATAGTCTATAACCTTCCTCGATAATTGAGCTATCTAACACTGAAAGAATTTCGAATCGGACCAGTAGTTCCCGAGATTAACGCATACAACCAAACAAACAAACAAACTCTTCACCTTTATAGAGAGAGACGAACTTCTTAGCATTCCATGGATTCACCGTGAGGGTGCCGAGTCAATTGTATGGCCGAGGGAGAAACTCAGAGCAGTTCCCAGGACTTGCGACCCAGGTGTAGCTTTAAGGAGGTCCCCTTTGAGATGCGCATCAACGCTCACCTTCACTGCTCGAGGTTCCCGCCCTGCCTAGCCAAATTTGGTAGGAACCTGTTAGTGCAGCCTTTGATACTCGTTCTAAAATAGAACTTACTGCAGTTCTCGACAGGCCAAGGTCCTTCAGAAGGTTATAGAGAGATTTTGCTGGTATACCTCTCGCTCCTACTTCTACCGCGTATAAATTAACCACATACACACATGTAAATAAAAAAGACATTTTGAGATCTGTCAATAAAGGACTTCAAAAAAGGTTGTGAAGGAGGTTGGTATGCTCGACTGTATGTATTATTTTACTCTTACGTTCCAATTACCCTTTTTCATTCTATAATCAACAATGATATTACAACATAAAACTATTATTATAATATTTATCCATACCTTATATGGTCTTTGAATTTAACTGGCCAAATTACAGGTTCATTTTACAATAATATAATAATTTTAAAACATTAATACGTGAAGCCAAAACTTTATAAATTTCTTTATTTACGTAAAGTTATCTTTACTTAGAATTTGAGAGCCTTGCCACCATACGTAACCGCTTTTTTTTTTAAAGTGGTAAATAACTGAGTAGCCATGATGAAAACCTTTGATAATAGAAGTATACCTTTTGACAAAGGAACCCGAAAAAAGTACAAACTTTAAAAAATCAATGAATTATGGTCGAATGTCGACCACTGGGCGCCCACTAGTTTAGTTAATTTGATTGTGTGGTCTTTTGGAATGTTGGTTTCCCACGATACCGCAAGCTATACTAGTAATATATGTTTAATGTGTCTAGAAAAGAGGAATATGTCCGGTCTGGATGACGAAACACCAACATCCTCTGGATGTTATTATTGTATATTAGTATAGATTAAAATATCCCGAATACGATTTATTTAGAATCGACAATACTAGGTACTCTATTACCAGAGTTGTACAAAAAATAAATGTATCGTGAAAAAGTTCACGTGGATTGAATATGTGTCATTGACTGAGCTAAGTTATTCAGAAGGCAGAGCACGGGAACGGCACGCGGTCGCACAAAACTATGTACCTCGGGTATTCGTGTTCAACACTTGCTATGAATACAAAATAGGCGTATGATATACACGGAATAACTTTATATCGCAGAACTTTAGGGTGTAAACGCTATTGGGGGTTTAAGGGTCTTTTTTTAGATCTAGGCGTGTCGTAAAATGCGGCAAACACCTTTTTCAGCCACATATGAGCTCGATGCTGATATATATATATATATATAAGATCCTGTATCAAGGTTAATCAAGTGATTTAGTTATCAGTGTCAAAAACTTTAGACATTTTAGACATTTTGCTGCTCACGCAAATAGTTTATTGATAGAAATCATCACGTAAGGGGAAAGCGTTACGTTCATCTGTCTCTATTGTATGTATGCGTGCATTGTCTACGAGCGATTATCAAAATTGAAACACTCGAGCATCGTGTAATGCCATTGATGTTATAAGTAGAAAGATAATATCGTATGTACGGTACGGGTCACCTGATAGTAAGTGATCACCGCCGTCCATAGATACTAGCAACATCAGGGGAGTCACGAGTGCGTTGCCAGTCTGTGTTTGGGGGGAACGGGGAGGATGAGGGAAGAGGAGGAGGGGAAGCGGGAGGGGAGGTGGGCCTCTGGCGCTCTCACGGGCCAAACGATACGCGACAATGCAACTGCAAAGCACTGTTATTTTACGTCAGTGTTTCTGTGTGTCGGGTGGTGTGCAAGCCAACCCATTCATGCTGAAATCAGTAATAGCTTCAGCGTGGCTCTACCACCTACATATTTATACTAACATTATAAAGCTAAAGAGTTTGTTTGCTTGAACGCGCAAATCTCAAGAACTACGGGTCCGATTCGAATTCTTTCAGTGTTAGATAGCTCATTTATCGAGGATATATTATATATCATCACGCTAAGATCAATAGGAGCGGAGCACCAATAAAGAATGTTTCAAAATCGGGGTTGACGGACGTATTACTTAAAAATATTTCCACCTTCTACATAAAGGAAGTCACGAGTTAAAGGTTTTGAAGGTGGTAGGGCCACGCTGTAGCTATTACTAGTTTCAGCATGTACGGGTCAGCTTGTCCGGGGTAGTACCACCCTCTCACAGAACACCGACGCGAAGTAACTATGCTTGCATTGTTGCGATTCGTCAGTGAGAGTGCCGGAGGCCCACTTCTTTCTCCCCTTTCCCTTCCCCTTTCTCGTTTCCCTACCCTTCCCTCATACACAGGCTGGCAACGCACTTGTGACTCCACTGGTGTTGCTAGTGTCTATGGACGGTAGTGATCACTTAACATCAGGTGACACACATGTTCGTTTGCCGCATTTTGACATAAAAGAAAAAAGTTAGCAATAGCCCAAACTATTTATATGTATATTCCACGCGGGCAAAGTCACAGGCAGTAGCTAGTAGGATATACAATGCAAAAACAATTGCTGTTAGAGATAGGGTTTAGGGCGTTCAAACAAATATACATATATATGTTATATGTTTCCTTCTATACCATTGTATATTCTTGTATTCCCATTTGACGTACAGTCTTCTATATCTTTGTTAGAGTTCGGAGAAACTAATAACTTTATGTATACCATTTCTCAGTATTAACAACCTTATACAAACGTGTTAACTGAGAAGAGTTGATTCGGATTTAAGACTTTGAACCTATTTTTTTTTTATTGTAGCTCGGCAAAGTGACTTTACTGTGCCTGATGGTAAGCACAGTAACTGAGAAGAGTTGATTCGGATTTAAGACTTTGAACCTATTTTTTTTTTATTGTAGCTCGGCAAAGTGACTTTACTGTGCCTGATGGTAAGCACAGTACAATCCGAAAACAATGGCGACCACCGAGAGACATACTATCCATCGCCGGTCGCCGCTGTCATGCCGGCCTGCGTAAGTATCTCTTCACGTTGCGCTTGAAGGACCCCATGTCATAGGAAGAAGGAAACACACTGGCAGGGAGATTGTTCCTATATAGTAACATACATTGATGTGCTATGTATTTGATGTATACCTATGAAAAATATATCATATCGTAAACAGTTTTTAATTATAAATGCACATGTGGCTTTCTTTTTGTTGTTTTTGTAAAATTGTCAGAAAAAATCTCCATATAAACAAGTAAATGAATCAGTGAGAGAAGACAGTAGGGAGATCTTCATATTGTTCTCAATTTATTTCATTACATGGTCGTACTACAAAGGGAAGATTTAGTCTCACTTTCTTCATTAGTATGCCCGTACGAAACCGGGACGATCAGCTAGTCTAAACATATAATAAAAATGTTAATCTAACGTGTTTGTACTTCTTATACGTTTGTGAACAAAATTGTTGCAGGTATCTAGGAATAAGTTATAAGATACATTTCAATCATTTTTAGAAATGTCTGCCTTTCTTTGTGTCTGTCTATTTGATTGAACACGCATCACTACTAAAGAACTGCGTTAATGATAATACCTCAAAATCATAAAGCATTTCTTTGAGTACCATTATACTTTGTTTCATTAAAATCGGTTCAATCTATCAAACGTTATCTTCATTTTAATGACGAGGCGACTTAAATACGATAGACAAGTGAAAACTTGGTGAGGTTTTATCGCGAATACAGCACTTTAGGAGTGATCCGTCTGCAAACAAACTGACAGCCACAGACAGACATTCCTAAAAATACCTATTTTATTATTTATTCCTAGATACCAGTAACATTTTTTTTCATAAAAATCTAAGAGTACAAACACATTAGATTTAAATTCTTATTGTATGTATAGATGTGGATTTTGAAAACAAGAAAAATATAGTATAGGAAATATATAAAGGGTATTAAAAACAATCTACGTGAGAATGAGACGTTGGCATATTGCCGCTGGGAACGAAGGTCACAAAGCTACGAAGTTTCTCAGTCGGGCTTGTTTTTCCTAAACGCTTTACATTTATTAAACGTCTTAGCATAATAGGAGACTATAGACTTCTAACAAACAAACAAACGTGCGTTATGTTTATGTATTCTACTCTGTTAATTATTCGGTTATGTTCATCGAGTTATTTGTTGTTTTATGATATAGCTAAAGGCTGTAGAGAATTAGCATAACACATTTATGTTAAATATCTTTCACACGAAACATTTATTTGGATGGAAAAGTTAATGAATATTAAAATTCAACGTGTCTGGAACATGGCGAATGTTAAAAAAATAATTTGATGTTATTTACCAAGAGTACTGGCTCTCTGACAAATATATTTGTTTTTTAACTGACTGGCGTATTCGTGAAAATGGTTTTGTTATTTTATGCTTGAACGCAATATCTTTGTTAATTGTGCTCTGTTTTTTTTAAAATCGTAACTTTGTCATTACCGTTTAATCTAATGTGTTCAGATTACGTTCACTCGTTTCTCGCACTGAAGAGACGTTACAGTATTATTTTCATACTAAACATCTAGCTTTTGCTAGCTACTTCGTAAGCGTCATAATTTAGTAAAAAATATTTATTTTTGCTTAGAATACTGTTTTCTGGATTAAATCTGAATGTCATTTTTGTACACCTTGTTACATGTTATCAACATGCTCTATTATCATAGGTTGTGTAGTTAAGATGTGAAAGTGTAACAAACAAACTCACACTGGCATTTATAATATTAGTTAGGATGTGTATATGTTTACTCGCCGGCTCCCTGCCCTGGGAGCTGGAGGCAGGAGTTCTCGCCGCCGTGTATGAGTTCACGGCGGCGAGGAAAAGAAGGGGGAAGCCTCCGGCTCCCAGGGAGGTAGAGGCAGAGAGACGGCGTCTCAGAGGAGACGCCGTCGAAACGTGGCAACAGGACCTGGCAGACTAGCGGTTTGGACGGTTTACCGTGGACGACGTCCACCCGGTCCTGCGGGAGTGGATGTCCAGGGAGTGGGGCTCCCTGACGTTCCGACTGGTGCAGGTACTCACCGGACACGGTTGTTTCGGGTGGTACCTGTACCGGATCGCACGCAGGGAGCCGACCACCGCCTGCCACGAGTGCGGCGCTGTCGAA
>MU159835.1:53235-159121 GCA_015888305.1 Antheraea pernyi | reverse complement strand
CTCAAGTCTTAGATATTAATCGACACCCCTTACACTCCAAAATTATCTTCATGCAAACTTACTGCAAGTAACTGCGCAGTAACTAAAATATATCGAAATAAATAAATAAAACAAATATGTATAAGTGATATATTATATTTTGACTATACCAGTGCAAATTTATGCGTGTTGCAAGTTCAGAGCGAATTAGAAGTGTGAGAAACCTATAAAAAAAATTCTACCTTTTACCCGCGGCTTTGCTTGCGTTTGCTTTGACCTATTCTTCGGGAATACTACACTTCTCTAGATGAAACTTCTATACCTGTAATAATGTGTATGGAAAATTTCATGATAAACTGTTTAGTAGTTATAAGTGTGACGTAACAAACAAACAAACAAGCAAGCAAGCAAGCAAACAAACAAACAAACAAACATACAAACAAACAAACAAACAAACAAACAAACAAACAAACAAACAAACAAACAAACAAACAAACAAACAAACAAACAAACAAACAAACAAACAAACAAACAAACAAACAAACAAACAAACAAACAAACAAACAAACAAACAAACAAACAAACAAACAAACAAACAAACAAACAAACAAACAAACAAACAAACAAACAAACAAACAAACAAACAAACAAACAAACAAACAAACAAACAAACAAACAAACAAACAAACAAACAAACAAACAAACAAACAAACAAACAAACAAACAAACAAACAAACAAACAAACAAACAAACAAACAAACAAACAAACAAACAAACAAACAAACAAACAAACAAACAAACAAACAAACAAACAAACAAACAAACAAACAAACAAACAAACAAACAAACAAACAAACAAACAAACAAACAAACAAACAAACAAACAAACAAACAAACAAACTGTATTCGCACTTATAATAGATAGAATAGAATTGACGAATAATGTTACTGATTATCTGAAGTTTAAAGAATAATTATACTTTTGGTGAATATTAGATATAGCATTAAAAGAATTTTGAATACGCAACGAGTGATTTCTTTTAAAATCATGCTGTATAATGTAATTTTTGTTAATTTTTATAAAAGGAACCTATAATAAACCTTACGTAAAAAAAAACTACTTGAATTATTATAAAACTGCTACCGTATATTTGTGTTCCTGAAATTATCAATATATATATGTAATACTTCGGTAAGTCACTATTTGATAAAATATTTATTTAAGATTTTTGGTAGACAATTTTCTATTAAAATAAATATAAAAGAACACTTTTGAATATTAAAAGTATAACAATATTCATTTACTATTTATGAGTTCATATTTTGACGGAATATTTGCACGAAATTCACATAAAATAACGAGTTTCTCATATAAAAGCTGAATCAACTTCAATGTGTCACTTTTATGCGCTTTAGGCTATTACACACGTCAACCGAGCGAGCATTAGGGCAGTAACACACCGGCTAATGACCCCCGTCTCGTTACCGAGACCCCTAATTATAAGGCCAAGGACTCAAGATATAGTTTCAACGACCCCAGTGCGGTGGTACAACTATGTAATTTAATGTCGATGACAAATTCTAATACTTACAATGAATGATTGTTTTTAATAAAATGTAACTATTGATATAATTATTCGATATCTTATACCTTCAAAAACAAATACAAAACTAAATAATATTTTTTGAGATATAAAACCAACAATACTAGGAAAATTAATGGGAAAACAAATTTAGTTCTGTAAACTATTATTATTAATGTACGTTTCTGTTGTTGAGCCAGAAAAAATAAAATAAAATATATTCACTTTTGTCATGAATAATTAATATTTTAAAAGTCTTTCAATAAAATGTATGTGCCTAACCTTCATTACATACCTACTTCTTCACTTTTGCGAAGTTATTGCTTACACAATAGCAGGTAATTATTTGTAGAATATTAAAATTATTATAATATTCAAAGTGGCTTAACAGTCAGATTATGTGATCTGATATGAAGTCTGTATTTTTGGATAAAAGATATAGAGATATTATACTAAATTTGGCAAATTACGCTTTCCTCTTCTACTTTTCACTAACATCTGTCATCACACATATCACAATATTCACACATTTCATACACAGGCTGAGCCAGTGAGTCGATACGAGTTTTTATGATGTATTTAATATATAGGTCACTTATAGCAAAATGAATATTGTATAACTATTTTAAGTAATTCGAATATTTACTACGTCAACATAAAAAAAATAACAATACGTGGAGTCCCTCCGTGCGGAAGAAGTGAAAATTCGTAATATATTATAATTATATAATGGAATATTATAAATTAAAATAGAACAACAAGTATGTATTTCAGCTAATTTTCCGACGCTCACACTGTTCACTTCACTGCATAGCAAGAATAACACGCGCATGTGCTTGGGATCTACCGAGTCACTCTCTTTTTCTCTCTTACTTTCTACCTTTGTGTATCTTTATTTCTCTCTCCCTTTTGCGTTGGAATATTGGACGCTACTCGCTGCTAACGCTCGCGCTGGCCTGTAACAGATATACTTTGCGCATGCGTTCGAGTGCCACGCATTCACTCTCGCTCTGCCTCTTTCTATTCCCCCTCCCCAGGAGCGTTGAACGTTTAACGCAACAGCGCTTTCGTACCCCCCTTCATGGTAGCGTTTAATGCAACCTTGTTGGAAGTCGCATTAGAAGTTTCACTTCAATATATACACCTTATTTGCATTTAAAGGATACACAATATGGATATATAACACACATTATTATGATCGTCTAACCAAATTTTTATCTGGTTAGTTAAGTATATCGTCCCCTTTATTAATAATATGTGACAAGAAGAAATAAAATAGCATATAAATTACCGTTTAAAATATAGAAGACAAATTTAATAAAAATAAAATGAATAAATAGATGTAATAATGAATTAGTGTTCATATCTCTATACCTATTAGTTTTCCTGATTATCGATAACAACGGTACAGAAATTGATATGCTTTAGCGCCACCACGAATAAAGGAGTAATAAGTTCACAATTTAATTTGCTTCTTAACAGAAAACAATATTTAATAAAACATTATAAAAGTATCGATATGTATTCCCGTGACTATTTAATGTTGCAAAGGGTAGTGTCACACGTGTGAACACTAACGCACTTAGTGACTCAGTCATCGCGACAGTTTCGCGTCACACGCCGGTTCAGCCGCGATAACTATGCTGAGAAACAATTTATGTAATTTAATATGTCATATCTCAAGTTTTCGTCCAAAAAGGTGAAATAAAACATACGCTTTATGTCGATTGATATACTATATCGCGAATGTAATACATAATATGTACACATATAATAAAAATGTAACTGCTAAAGTACTATGTTCACGATAAAACATCACCAAAAAAATCATAAAACATATCCTCGAGTGACATTTAGTCTTAGTTTCATTAAAATCGGTTCACTCTATCTAATTATTCGACACAAAATACATATAAGAGTTGTTGAGATACGTATGCTTGGTACACATATATGTTTCAATAACTCATATAAGTATGCATATGTAGTTTACCTTAGCTCAGATAGGTCGCGAATTGCAGGAATCAGGCAACAGCCCAAGCCGAGGTATGTCGTGCACCCTTGAGCTAGTTATCAAATAAAATAGGCTGAGTGCCTTAAGCAGTAGTCCAGTGAAACTGCTAAGGCCTTATGTTGCCTTATGCCTTATTGCCTAGGTCAATAGCGTAATCAATTCGAGAAAAAAAAAGGTTCACTCTATCTAAATTTATTGTAATTTTAATGACGGTGGGACTTAAGTACGAGAGAGAAGTAGATAAGTAAATGGATTTACATTTAGAATATGTTATTTGTCACTGTTTGTTTACATGAGGTACCACGCGGACGGAGTCGCGGGCACAGAATATAGCTTACAAATATTCTATGCCATTTATCATGGGTAACACTTTTCAAAAACCAAGTTATATTGAAACACTAGCTTCTGCCCGCGACTTCGTCCACGCGGAATAGTTACTTTGGTTAACGTTAACACGCAGCGGAAGCTCTCAACAGTAAAAAAATATTCCGATTTAGAAACATTCTTCATTGGTGCTCCGCTCCTATTGGTCTTAGCGTGATATAGCATGTAGCCTTCGTCGATAAATGAGCTATCTAACACTGAAAGCAATTTTCAAATCGGACCTGTAGTTCCTGAGATTAGCGCGTTCAACCAAACAAACAAACAAACTCTTCAGCTTTATATATTAGTATAGATTAGGTCAATGTATTGAAATAATAAAGTGAGTAGGTTGTACAAATATCGCTAGTTCGATTTTAGCTATTCTCTCTATGTGTTTTATAATTGTGTCCTATATTCTTAACAAAATACTCACTTTTAAAGACGGCTGACCTTATGTATGACAAAATTGCCTATAAGCTACTATGGTTATGAAATTCTTTAACAAATTTTGTCCTACATTTTTCTCAATATATTCACTTCTAAACATAACGAATTTTTATGTGTGACATAATGAATAGAATAAAAAATATGCTTAAATGCATTGAAAAATAATATTTACACTAATGTACTGGGAAACGTATTGTCGACTGAGCGAGTGGGAAATAACCAATTGAAATAGTGAACCAAAAAAATTAGTAAAATATAATTTGTTTGAAAAAGGCGTTATTTTGCGGAACCCCATAATTAAATATTATAATAGACGTTACTTTGCACTTCCGCCTGAAATAGATTGGCCGCTACCACGTCTAACTGCAACAAAAACCACTTGATTTTATTTGTCCGAGCGTATCTTAAAAAGTTACACCTGAAATTAGTAATATTTAGAAAGTGAAATATTAGTAAATAAAACAATAAAAAGAATTGAAATCGGTTCTTTGGTTGACGGTTGACACTGTTGGTATAAAGTTCAAATATTATTATTGCAATCTAAAATTGCCATTTATTTTCCCTTATGTTCACTCGATTTTATACATACAATATAATACGTGTTTATATTCTGCATGTCTATATCGATAAAGGTACAAACGATTGGCGAGTACTGTACTTATTATGAGACAATTAATCTGTTTTGATAAAAACAATATCGTGAGATCTTATTAAATGAAATCGATTAAAAAGGTTTCCTGCTTACCTCTGCAGCGTTGAATTTATGTAAAGGAAAAAAATTAAATATCAACTTTTTCCTATTATCTTCTACGTCAATTTATTCTATAAAATTCCTTCATTTGTGTGTCTGTTGAGCAGTGCAAGGCACGTCTCGACGCGTATTTCGCGCTTGCGATCATTGAGTTAATGGGGCACAACAAGCTTTTTTACCTTGTCAATTTGACGCAAATGGACCAATATTATTTTGACGCTAACGTCGAAAGCTGCTGTTAATTCAGCCCGGGTCTAGACGACGGCCAGTCTTCAGCACTGATGAAGTCCGAAAGGTTCGTTTCCAACCAAGACTGCGTAGACCGAGCTTTATGACCCGGTGCCGAGCCTTGCTGGAAGGATCCTTCTTGGTTATTGAACATGGTGTTGTTAACGGGCTTCACTACCTTCTCAAAAATGGTATATTGATACACTTGTGCCGATGTTTTCTCACAAAAGTATGGCTCAGTCACTCCTTCATAGCTAATACCACACCAAACCATCACTGAAGTCGGATAGTGCCCACGTTGCACTCTGTCGACTAATTGGGAATCTTCCTTAGAGCTTTGAGCATAAATACGGTCTTTTTGTTTGTTAAAATGTTGCTCAATTGTAAAAAAAATCTCATCCGTAAACAAATTTTTTCTGTGACCACCCTTTGCGTACCGCTTCAGTAGTTGTTTCGATTTCACCACCCTATTCTTTTTTAAATTAACAGTTAAGAAATGACCAGTACGTCTCTTTTAGGCTGCAAGTACTAAGTCATCATTTAAAATACGCGACATGGTTCTAGGTGTTATCTTCATCTCCCGAAATAAAATCTTTTGCTTTCGGACAGGATGTCTTCGAATTCTTTCCCATACTGCTTTGACCACCTTTTTTGTACGAACACTACGTGGACGGCCAGATCTTTTTCTGTCACAAACAGAGGAGGTCTCATTGTACCTATTAATAGCCTGGTATACAAACATTTTACTAATACCAAGCGTATGGAGAGTTTTAAATATTGCATTTGGCTCTATACCTACTTTGTGTAATGCAATCACAGCGATTCGGTTCTTTTTTTCACACCACTCTATTTTAATATCGCACAATATTGTACAATGTATTGCCGCCAAAATGAGAAAACACAATGAATGATCATATAAAAATGACAGATTCCAAATTCAAATGAAATATTTTGTTTATTTTTAATTGTAAAAGTATTTATGGCCCGACTAAGTATAAAAAATATTAACTCGCAAGAAATACCAATACACATTTTAATTTAAATCGAACGTTTGGTAACCACAAACAAATACGAGTGGAAACGGCCGGAGTCACGAAAGCGCTTCATAAAGCAGTCAAACAATAAGGCACGCGACACACGCACGTGCCCCGACGCGACGCGACGTTGTGTTCGTGTCCTTAGGTCGTGACGTGCGTGCCTCCACGATTATAGATTGTTTTCGAATTAATTAGTTGTATTTAAAAAGAGAATTTCCAGTTATAATACATTTAGTTTATAAGCATGCTAGCTGATTCCCGTCCGCTTCATTTGGCATTAAAAAACCACAAAAGGTCAAATTAATCCAAAAAGTTAGCAGCTCAGAACCACCCACGAGAATTCTGCATCAAATGGTCATAACCCTATACCCATACGTTCAGTTCTTCTGACGTGTTTGAGCCTCAAAGGAACTTTAGTATATTATGTTGTTTATAAATGTTTGAAGCAATGATTTCTCAGTGCTCGCATATCCAGACACGTTGGTATATAGAACCTTTTAGCACTCTCAAGTCGTAAATATGTTGTCATACGCCTTGTCACGTTGTAAATTCCAACAGTGTTTGAATGTATTAACTCAATATAATTGTTTAATAATAACATTATAATATTACACATTACTGAAAATGCAGTCCTTGGGAATAGTCGAAACTTGGCTAGTTTTCTGTACATAAAAATGGCAATATAGCAAGCAAACCATAATCTTAAAGAACTTTAACCGGAACGGTGGTGCCGCTCAAAGAGACACTATAAATAGCCTACCAAAGCTAAAGCCTACAGAGAAATTGTAAGGCTAAAGGATCCCATCAGACTTCGTAACTATATAATAATAATAATGATGTCGCGGCCGATCGTAAAAATTAAGCCAAATCATATACCACAACATGACAAACATGTTGTACCGACCCTACTTATGTGGGATAAGAGTAAGAAGAAGAAGAATATTGCACATTACACAGAACATATAATATTATTGACATACTTATTATATCAGATTGGTAGTAAATACTTATCTGTGGCTCATTCGATTATTTTATAACAGGATTAATAATTTGCGAGTCAGTGTTGTTGGTGTCAGAATTTACTTTGCACTGAACTGTAACAAAATTATTAAATAATTGCTTTTAGTACAGATTAAAATTCCTGTATAGTTTTAAAATATTCAATCATTGCAGCCTTCACATTCACATTTACAGTGTGACAGCCTATAGATATGTTCTGATGCCGGAATTTAGTCCGGTGGAAGGTGTAAAGACCCATCAGGCCAATAGCGTTAGTCAGTTCGAATAGAAAACACTTGAGAACAAGTCCTCATAAAATTTTTGACATCACCATCTTCGGTTACATTGTGATCAAATACAAAACTCTATAAAAAATAAAACATAGTTTTACACTAGGAATATTCAAAATAATATTGTGATAAATCATTACCGTCATATAACGTTTCTGGGGTTCAATTAAAAAAAAGTGTGTGTGTACTTATGTACACGCTTTAGAAATTATACTTCTTTGGCGTAACGAGATAAAAATCTTTTCAAAATTTTTATCTTTCGCTTATTCTACGTTTGTAGAAAAAACGACACTAACAATAGAAAAAGGTGACTATAGCTAACTTCAGGCTGTCGATTTTTCCTGACGGTGAGCCCGCGCATCGTAAAAATTTACTCTTATCATTTTCTTGCCAAAAGAAGTATAACTTCAATAATCCATTTTGAACGTAATAAAATTCCCTTTTTGATAATACGATTATTTCTGAGCCTTTTGTGAAATATACATTTACTTGGGTATAAGAATATATTCTATTTAAAAGGACATAATGATTTCCTTGCTACAGGCTTGATAGCTTTTACTAACGCACTATGTTAAGAATGGTAAACATAGTTAAGTATACATCACCATTATTTATCTCAATAAATTATTAATTTGTATCACTTTTCGTTTTTATATAATATTATAAGATTATAATACTCGTTCAATATCATTCACAGAATTCTTGCAACTATTATATGTTCAATAAAGGTGCAAGAGCATTTTACTTTACGTATGTACGTAGACTGAAGAGCTAAAAAACTTATTTCACGCACTGCACATTTTTTTTTTTTTTTATTAGCACGGTAAAATGACTGCACTGCGCCTGATGGTAAGCACAGTACAACCCAAAAACAACGGCGACCACCGAGTGATATACTATCCATCGCCGGTCGCCGCTGTCATGCCGGCCCGCTAAAAGCTGGATATGCACAGGCTGATCCCGAAACGCGACTCGCAAAAGCGAGTCACTATGACGGGCTTTTTCGCCATATACATGGTGGTTGCGATCCAGTCAGGCTGTAAAACTCTACCGCCCCGCTTTCGCCATTGCCTCGTTCGTTATTCAGCAGGGTGCACCACGTGCAGGTGAGGTTGGCTTGGGTGTCTCAAGTCTTAGATGTTATTTGACACCCCTTACACCCAACATGTTGCACTTGTAGTGTCGCCATTAATGCGACTAGAATGTGATAGTAATTTATATGATGGTGATTATATATATATCACCTGTAAAATAGCCGTGATGCAAATATATAATTGCTATAAAACGATAGTAAAACGCTTACACTTTCTATGCATCGACTGAAAACGAATCGGTTTGTAGGATACATGGTACTGACATTGTGTAGGAAGTTCTGTGATCGTCTAATGAAAACCTTCTGCCTTAATTAGTGGTGACATACGTCAAAGTGACACGGTACATGTGTTTTCTGTCGACACCTCGATTATTAGGCGATGGGGTGGAATAATTCACCTACACCGAGGGGATGTTGCATTCAATGAAATAAATATTACGAAAATGTTTAAGTCTTCCATGTTTGCGAGATTTTTTTATATGCAGTATTAAATGTTATGTTTACATTTTACACTTTCAATAAACATGTTACAAGCTAAGAAGATGATGAATAAAAAAATTGTTTTGTAATAAAACTTCTTTACGCACGCTTGACTTAGGGAGTAAACTGGTGAATGCGTACCGAGAGCATTACGAAAAGTGTGATCGGGTGAGGCGAACGGAAGTTGAGAGGAAAATATAAATTAGTGAAGATTTAGTTAAAGAACACCCATAACAAATTTAAATACTTATACAATATCAATATATGTATATGTAGACAGATGTATATATATGCATATATAAACATATATATCCTATCTTTATATACAGATTTCTTCTGTACGTGTGTATATCACTGAACTCCTTCTAATTTTGATGAAATTTTGTGTGCGCGTTCCAGTGTATCCGAGAATGGCTAAGATTCACAATTGGAACCGGTAGGTGGCGCTGCTGTTGAATTTTATTATTTTTGATTATCAAAGCAGGACGACGTCCGCCGGGTTCGCTAGTATATATAATTATATATATAGATGGCGCTAAAGAAGTCTTACTTCAGTGGTGTGATCTAAAGCACACTCGTTTTTTTTTAAATATATTCAAGGTTTAGTTTCCCTTAGGTTTTATTGGCAATTTATGAAATACTTCAGCTCCCTCTAATATTATATTTCGTAAAAACGTCATGGTACCGAGCAGTTTGCCCGGTGGAATATTATTCTGGTGTCCGCAGGTTCAAATCCTGGCATGTACCGTCAAATTTTTCGGAATTCGCGTATATTTACTAATTAATATTGGCAACAATATCGGCTGACGGTGAAGGAAAACAACATGAGGATACCTGAACTCAAAAGATTTTCTTGTAGTACCACCGTATGTGGGAGAATATAGAAACTCAAAGTATATCATAAGAGTTGTTGAGGTATGTATGCTTGGTACACATATATGTTTCCATAACTTATATAAGTATGAATATGTAGCTAAGCTTATGGTAGCTCAGATAGGTCGCGAATTGCATGAATCAGGCAACAGCCCAAGTCAAGGTGTGCCGCGCACCCTTGAGCTAATTGTCAAAATAAAATCGGCTGAGTGCCTTAAACGCTCGCCTTAGTAGTCCGGTTAAGCTGTTAAGACCTTGCGAAGTCAATAGCGTAGTCAGTTCGAAAAAAAAAAGAAGAAACTCAATGGCAATGGTATGGTGATTAGGCACATAGCTTCCTTCGCGAAGAGACCTATGGTTCTGCAGTGGGTCTCTTACAGGCTAATGATGATAGTGATCGTTTTTCTAGCTTACTACGTCAACATCTTCAAATACATCAATTTACCTTAACTGAGGTACCAATGGAATCTCTAATCTACACTAATATTATAAAGAGGTAAAGTTTGTGAGGTTGTAGAGGGTAATCTCGGGAACTACTGGTAAGCTTTGAAAAATTATTTCAGTGTTAGAGAGCTCATTTATCGAGGAAGGCTATAGGTTATATATCATCATATCCATCCATCATATCATTTGGGATGTAACGAGTGTCGAATAACATCATAATACTTGAGACACCCAAGCCAACCTCACCTGCACGTGGTACACCCTGCTGAATAACGAAATAGGCAATGACGAAAGCGGGGTGGTAGGGTTTTATAGCCTGACTGGGTCGCAACCACCATGTATATGGCGAAAAAGCCCGTCATAGTGATTCGCTTCTGCGGGTCGCGTTTCGGGATCAGCCTGTGCATATCTACCTTTCTGCAGGTCGGCATGACAGCGGCGACCGGCGATGTATAGTGTGTCACTCGGTGGTCGCCATTGTTTTTGGATTGTTCTGTGCTTGCCATCACGCAGAGTGCAGTCATTTGCCGTGCCAAAAAAAAATCATCACGCTAAGACAGGAGCGGAGCACCAATGAGAAATGTCTCAAAATCAGATTTATTTCCCTTTTGAGAGCTTCCGCTGCGTGTTAGTTAACCCAAAGTAACTGTTCAACGCGGAAGCTACTGTATAATTCTATATAAATATTAAGATACTGTGTATAGTTTATAAAAGTATACGAGTGTTAACCATCCCGTACAATAATAGGATTCTCAACGGTTTAGAAGAAAAAGAAATATTTACAACTTCCTTCACTACTTGGAACAATCTCGTAAGTTACTCCGTTGGGCAGAACACGGTGTCTAATTATCACAACTTTCAACAGAATAACTGTTAACATGTGCTTACTAACATGTTTTGCCAGAGAGGTAACGTCAAATTTGCGTTGGAAATCCCGTCTCCTTCCTAGTGGACCCTAGATAATGAATGAAGTTACCCGTGAATTTTAATTATGCGTCTAATATTCTAATGTATCGATTTATTTTGTTTTTCATACTTTATGAATGAACTTTTTTAATCTTGACCAATTAAAAAAAAACCTAGTTTAGTTTTAAAACGTTAATCGAACATTTTTTTGCATTAATAAACTTAGTATTTTTATTTATCACTACATATTATAAAACAAAGTCTTCTGCAAAGGCTGTCTGTCTGTCTGCTTACGATAAACTCTAAAACTACTGAACAGATTTTTATGCGGTTTTCACCAGTAGATAAATTGTAGTGTAGTTTAGGTATATCATTTCTCAATGTTTTTTAACAGGGTGGGACAAGGTCCGCCAGGCTCTCTAGTATTCAATGAATTAAATTTTTTAACTAAAAGTAATGGGAACTGCAATTTTTATATGGACTAATAGTAACCGCTCGGAACTAGACGTTACAGATTACTACTACACTAGTACGTTAAACATATATAGAAATGGATAAATAAACAGTACTTTTATGTCTAATCACATCGAAACTACTCAAAGCATCGACATAGGAGTATGACTTTTCGATGTGTTTTTTCGTAGATGGTTCTAGGCTAAACAATTTTTGGAGTCGATTGACTCTGCCATTTTTATTGCCTAACGAAGCGGGCGAATATCAGATAATCTATATACAAATGGACATCTGTATAATTCTTTGCATTTATTTTTACTAAAACTCACCACCATCTAGGCGCTGACTATATTAAGTTGTATATTATAATTTAACACGGAGAAAGTTGTTGAAAGTTTTTAGTTATAGTATCAGTAAAAAGGTAGTCCGGTGAAGTTGTAAAACCTGCGCCTTGTAAGGCCAATAGCGTAGTCAATTAGAGAAAAAAAAAATCAATAAAAAGAGAATGTATGTTAGTGCTATACAAATGGACATCTGTATAATTCTTTGCATTTTTTTTTACTAAAACTCACCACCATCTAGGCGCTGACTATATTAAGTTGTATATTATAATTTAACACGGAGAAAGTTGTTGAAAGTTTTTAGTTATAGTGTCAGTAAAAAGGTAGTCCGGTGATGTTGTCAAGCCTGCGCCTTGTAAGGCCAATAGCGTAGTCAGTTCGAGAAAAAAAAACAATAAAAAGAGAATGTATGTTAATGCTATCAAGTGATCAGTTATGATAACCGCAATCGCACGTTTCAGAGCATTGAATGCTATATGTAATAGACTCATATATTTGTAATATTTCTACAATGTGTCACCAAAGAACTTCTTTCACGCATGTGTCTCTTCATAATCTACACACTTTAGAGAAATAATTTGTTTTACCACAAAACGTATTAACAAATAAAAATCACGTGTGGAATACCGTCGCAGCTGCATTTCACGAATGGCGCAAACCGCTCATTAGTCATACGTAATGCCAAAACATTAATATTACTTAAAAAAAAAACACGACCGCAAACCGTCCAAAACGCGATTATTCACAGCTCAAAAACAAATATGCAGTGCGTAACTAAGCTCCATTTTTTTCACACGACAACACTCGAAACAAACACGAACGCGGGCGGCGCTATTAATTTGTATTAGTGTTCTATTTTAGAATATTCAAATTTGGAATTCCTATCGGGAATGGCGACGAGGTTATTTTGGACGTTGAGATCCCATCCTTTCGTGAACAAGAAACAGTTTTCAAACAGAACACTCTCATTTATAAATATTTGTTAATTAGTATATTTGTACAAGCGAGAGAACAATGAGAATTTTCAGTATACTGTTAAAAGGACTCAATAGTTATCTTTCTAAACAATACGTGCCTTGGTGTTAAAGCTCGAAACTTTTTTTTTACAGATGAATGCAAAAACAACAGTACTCAAAAATAGGAATCTAGGTGTCGATCAGTTTGGATTTTCTTTTACATTTTATAACTACGATTGCTGCTCGCTCTAACTACGCATGGGTACCCCCATGACGGGAGACAACGTCTCCCGGGTCCGCTAGTTAAAAAGAGTTAGCCAAGTAGTAGCAGTCGTTCATGTATTCATGTTTTTATTGGTTTTTTATATAGTATCCATATGATCTTTTGGTGTACTATATTGTATACCTATGTGTTCTTGAAAATCAAAACATATATATTTCATACTTTCACCTTTAATGTTAGATGACTTACAATACCTCTACATTATCATTACATAGTATAAAACAAAGTCCCCTACCGCGTCTGTCTGTCTGTCTGTTCGCGATAAACTCAAAAACTACCGAACGGAGTTTCATGCGGTTCTCACCGGTGGATAGAGGGATTGATGAGCAACGTTTTAGTATATAATTTGTCAAGGATTTTTTTTAATGAATTCCCAATGACTAATACCATGTCGTATAGGACCTTGCGATGTACCTCGCGAACAGGGAGCTTCTGTTCTTTGAGGTCGTCGGAGATGTGGGTCACGGGAGAAGGGCGTGCACATCTATAGGTAACCGCGCGGCTTATTCGCGCAATAGAATTTCAGCTCATAGTAATAGGTCGGCATTCAGTTACAATCCACAAATTGATTATGTTCGTCAGAACAACATCCAAATTGTGGCAATCAACAAGATTTGTACCAAATATTATGCTAAAAAATGGAGTGATGAAGTAAATGGTATGTGCTGCGCATCTCGAAAAGTACTTCTTCCTAATATTGAAGAACCACTAGAATCAATAAAAAGCCTTTTTGGCAAATAATCCGCTGTTTTTTTTTTAAGGGAATGTTTATTGTGGCGTGTTTCACCAGTGTTTAGCTTAACTGTGAGTTAATTTGGCAGATACAGTAAAGAGTAGTTTCCGCTAAACTATCACGTACCAAAACAGTTGAATTCACCGGGTAGTTTTTTATCTTTTTTTATATCATAGGAGGCAAACGAACAGATAGGTCATCTGATGTTAAGTGATCACCACCATCCATAGACACTTGCAACACCAGAAGAGTCGCCAGTGCGTTGGCAGCCTGTGTTTGGGAGAAAGAGTGGGGAAGTGGGGAGGAGGAGGGGAGTTGGGTATCCGGCGCTCTCACTGACCGAACAAGACGCAACAATGCAAGTACTGTTACTTCACGTCTTATCTCTATGAGAGGGTGGTACTACCCCAGGCGAGACGACCCATTCATGCTGAAACCAGTTATAACTTAAGCGTGGCTCTACCACCTACATCTTATCATTTTGTTAGGTTAGCACAATCATCTACCCTCGAACAGAAGACATTTCTTTCTGTAAGATTTTCGATACTGGGTTGGACAGTGGGTAGAAGATTTTCAAGACTATGGATCAACTTTAGCCAATCCACATATGTTTATCCCAAATGTTTAAAACAATTGTTCACCCGTGCGAAGCCGGGACGGGCCGCTAGTGTTATATAAACGTAAAATTTACAAAACTAGACTATAAGGCAGTAGTCTAAAAGCATTTACAGGTATTAAGCTCCAGACTTTCAACTAAAACCAATTGCCATGCGAAAATTAAAAAATGGTAAATACCTCGTTACGATACGATATCTGTATCGTTAGATTTCAAAATGAGTTCCAGTTTTATACACCGAGAAATAAGTTAAAATTTTTCCGTCCATAAGGTTTTTAGCCTTTTTTATGATCTTCATATTCTGTATGTACAAAATTTGAAAATCTTGAAAAATTACATAAAATATTAGGGCCTGCTAAAATTGGATTTAGCATTACATCCGAAATAGAACACACTGTATATTTTTGACAAATTCCTAGATTTAAGTACTATACGTAGCAAATAATTAGTCCGTTGCAGCCCAGCAAAATGTAATATGCTTAGCTGTAAAGCCACGCGACTCGACCGCGACTCTCCATAAACAATTTCATAAAATAAATTCTCAACTTACATTCGACCTATTGAAAGGTTACATTGAATTGGCCTTGAGTTTTTATTATTTACTTCTTATCGACTATCCTATTATTTATAAATAATAACTGTTTTGTTTAAAATGTATTATAATTAAGATTAATCGTAGTCAAAATAATGACGTATCTTTGACATTATAAGTTTATCCTTATGATAATTTCAACATTTATAATGAAGATTTAAGTTTATATACTACCTGGAGCCGCCAGTTCCTCTATATAAAAATACTTTTATTTTACAGAAATATCTTACATCTGAATTAAATTTTTATCTTTTATTTAATTACCTTTCAAAACTTTTAAACCAATTAATATTTAGCACTGTAAAATAATATCATTACTGCTTAACTCGTATGGAAAATGGCAATAATACGTCATCTAGATAGTATTCTGAGAAGCGTTAATTTACGGGTAAAAGTTACGACAAAAGTTCTCGGTCATCTTGAAAATTAGCCTCAACTAAAGACTTCAGTTTCGTTCCTTTTTACAGGCTGAAAGTTTAGACAGTAGCAATAATTATGGAAGATACTCTGCACTCGATGCTCATCCTAAATCAATTTAAAAAATAGGTGCTTAATATTTGACCTAATTATTTAGAAAAATATAGAAATTATACGCAATCCTCTACGCTTCTATGTTAAGGCACAGTGTCTATGACCGTCGGGTATCTTCATTCTTATTTGAAAGTGAACGTGGGAACGCTATGAACTAAAACAAAAGGGTTTATTTTCCGTTATTAACTCCGAGTCAGCCATTACGGCTTTGGGCACCGGTCATTGCACCTAGGTTTATTACGATTGTGTTTATACTTTTGAAAGTCTTAGAACAACTTTAACTTATGTTATCTTTGTTAGTTATTAATGTTTGTTTTGATATTATTATTTTATATGTTAAATGTAACCATGAAGTATTATATCCTAGAATACTGCAAGTGTTTAACCTTTCATCTGGTATAGTGATGTCACATTACTTTAAGTATATAAAGACTTACAATTTGAAGGATTGAACTATATCTTAATTGTATTAATGTTAAAATATTGAACTTTGGAATGACCTTTTGTGTATTATTACTTATATATTTGATTTTTTGTTAGCTGTAACTTTTTTGTGTGTGCTTATATATTTGTCTTTATTGTTAGCTGTTTATCTTAAAAGAAATAGATAAAAGGACATAGTAGGTTCCTAAACTTACTAATGTATTTTATTTTGTGGAAATCTTTATTGACTGTATATAGATGAAAACTGTGTAATTAAAATTAAAAATATTACACCGTTCCAAAATATTGTTTGTGACATTGCAATTATTGACCAGGCAAATAATACAAATATTAAATGGCAAATGAAAATATAAATAAATCAGTTATCACAAAGCCATACCATCTTTACGGTTATAGTTTGAAAGTTACCAAAAATGTATAAAACTAGCTTGGGCCAGCGACTTCGTCCGCGTGGAAAAGTTACTTTACGCTAAAGCTGACACACAGCAGCAGCTCTCAAAAGAAAAAAAAACAAGATTTTGAAATATTCTTAATTGGTGCTCCGCTCCTATTGGTCTTAGGGTTGTGATATATAGCCTATGGCCTTCCTCGGTAAATTAGCTATTTAAGACTGAAATATTTTTTTCAAATCGGACCAGTACATTCAGATATTATCACCTACAACCTCACAAAATTTACCTCTTTTTAATATTAGTATGGATTAATAGCAAACTAATCGTTGTTAATAATCAGAATATCGTAACATGCCAATACCCTAAGTGCCAATTGTAAAGGAATCCCGGGCAGCTGAGATACCATCAACAGCGTCGTCTTCAAACGCGACAGGGCGCACCAAAGTACGGTGTATATTGTAAGTCCTACGACATGCGGCAAATAGCAATTGTTTCAATATTACCTTCAACTTTAAATCAATAATTCATTACAAAGTAATCTCTATTATTAATAAAGTTATACATAATTAATCTATACATAATTAGATAATAAAAGTTCTGTACCGTTTCCTCCATTGTTAAACAACAGATCGTTTTGTTTGTTTAGTGTTTATTTAAGTAAATAGATTTTTTTTATTTATTTACACATTATGCGTTAAATACGATATGGGGGACTTAATGCCTTCTCTACCAGTAGTCCGGTGAAGCTGTTAAGACCTTGCTTGGTCAATAGCGTAGTCAGTTCGAAAAAAAAAAAAAAAAATTTTTGCATTCTCTACCAGTCAACCATTAGGTGATGCAGAGATAAATGTTGGTAGGTGTGAAAGGTGAGGTTTTTATAAAATTATGTCTAACCTATTTACTATCACAATATATAAATAAAATATGAACACCGATATACTACATATATTCGACTAGTTCAAGCTTTTATTTATAAATGTGTTATTCTTCATACTCCTTTGTACAATACTCGAAACAGTTTCCACCATTTAGAAAAAGAAGTACAGAAGTAGGTGGTAGAGCCACGCTGAAGCTATCACTGGTTTCAGCATGAATGGGTCGGCTCGCCCGGGGTAGCACCACCCTCTCACAGAAAACCGACGTGAAGTAACAGTGCTTGCATTGTTGCGTTTCGTTCGGTCAGTGAGAACGCCGGATACCCATCTTCCTTCCCCTCCTCTCTTCCCCACTCCCCCTTCTCCCAAACACAGGCTGGCAACGCACTTGCGATTACTCTGGTGTTGCAAGTGTCTATGGACGATGGTGATCACTTAACATCAGGTGACCCATCTGTTCGTTTGACTCCTATGATATAAAAAACAGATAATACGTATACGAGTATACGTCACGTCAAGAAAAAAGTTTGTACCACTTATTATGGGCCAATTATATATAATATTATTAATAACCGCTTGCTTATTAATAAACTATAGATTGGCGCCAACTAACGGTGAGTGATGTTCGAATTGATAGCATAAAAATATTCCCCATGAAAAAACACTTGGACATGTTAATTTTCATGGTGATCTGTCATACATTGTTGGATTCTATATGTCTAATACATATATACCAAAATCCATCTTTATGTCAATATAAAACTCACGGTCGTTCTTCTTTGTCTATGTTTTTTTTCTTTGCAATTAATGGCAACATACATTATCTTCATATAACTAACTATTTAAGTAACTTTTTTTTTATGTCATAAGTGGCACAACACAACGGTCCTTTTGACAGTTTATCTTATGGATAACTTTGTTGAGTCAATAACTATGCGTAGTTTAACTGAGTATCTCAGAAATCGGGCATTAGTTATTTTACATCGGTTTTTGAATGTGACGGAATGAAACCTTGAATAATGTACAGTGCACACAATCCAAAGTTACTTCTTACAGCATTCGTACTAACTATTTAAGTAACTTTTTTTTTATGTCATAAGTGGCAAACGAACAGGTGGGTCACCTGCTGTTAAGTTATCACCACCGTCCATGGACACCAACAACACCAGAGGAGTCGCAAGTGCGTTGCCACCCTTTGGGGGGAAGGGATTAGGGGAGGGAGAGGGAGAGGAGGAGAGGGGAGGTGGGCCTCCGGCGCTCTCACTGACCGAATGAAACGCAACAATGCAAGCACTGTTACTTCACGTTGGTTTTCTGTGACAGGGTGGTACTACCCCGGGCGAGCCGACCCATTCATGCTGAAACCAGTAGTAATTTATGCAGCGGATGCGAAGATGACACGATTTTGTCGAACTTACTTGATATTTCTCGTTATATTTTTTGGTTATTAAAAAAATATCTATATAATTTATAGCCTACTAGTTGGCCCCGCGAACTTCGTTTCGCCTTAATATGATTTTTTAGTAGATGCATACCAAAATATGAAAACATTATGCTATGCCCATATCCATAGAGATTGTTCGCCGAAAAATTTATAGCAAACTGCAGTAAAATGGTTAAATTACATGCGTCAACTCAAAAATGAAAAAACAGCATCGTAATGATGGATGCGTTGAAGTCGCTAATAGCAATTTGAAGTTGCGGTCACAATTACAGAAAAAGAAAACGGATTTTTACGTTTTTCCGTGCAATTTTTCCAATTTTCCTCTCCATAAAAACCTCGGAGTTTAAGGAAATAAATCAAATAAAAAATTATTCGAATTGAGCCAGCCGTCTTCAAGTTTTGCGCGTAGCAACATAATTTGCTATTTATTTTTATTTATATAGATGTGGTATTTTTATGTATATGTGCTACCGTTAAGTTTTATCAAAGTTTTAATAGTTTTTGCGGAAAATAGTAACAAGCATCCATCGATCCTATCAAACTTCTTTGTTTAATCTATACTAATATTATAAAGAGGTATTATGGTGTGGTTATTATTGTTAAGTCAGTGTTAGAGATCTTATTTATCGAGGAGCTATAGGCTAGAGAATCTATATCATCACGCTAAGACCCATAAGAGCGGAGTACCGAGAAGAATGTTTCAAAATCGGGGTTTTTTTTCCATTCGAGAACTTCCGCTGCGTGTTACATAGCCCAAAGTAATTATCCCACGCGAACGAAGTCGCGGGCAGCAGCTAATATATTAATAATATAATGGAGGTTTTTCTTTGACAACCAATCTCCTAGATTAATACTGCCATTGTCGAATAAGTATTATAATATTACAAGTGTCTTTTGATAGTTTTAATGTTTTAAGAAGATGGTATCCCCTTGTTAGAACTTTCAATGTAGTTTGTGTATTATTTCTCATCCCCTACACTTGTGCACAATAATCTAACTATTAGGGAATACTACAAAATATTACAAAATACATAATCAAATGAAACAAGATTATCAATACATATTATAAAGCAAAGTCCTTTGCCACGTCTGTCTGTCTGTTAGCGATATACTCAGAAAGTACTGAACGGATTACTAGGTCCGTTCCCTCGGCGTGGAGCCCTTGAGTACGCTGCTCGCGCGATACAGTGACACAAAATCTTACATCACTGCGATAACATTACACATATCACCTCCACACACGTGCACGCATATACGCTTACACATGCAGGTGGAAGGGTTTTATTTTTTCCCCTTATCAAACTGAAATAGTTTAGAATATTATCCGATACGAAATATATATAAGGGTTGTTGAGGTATGTATGCTTGGTACACATATATGTTTCAACAACTCATATATGTATGAATAGTTAGCTTAGCTTAGGTTAGCTTACATAGGTCGCGAATTGCATGTATCAGGCAACAGCCAAAGCCGAGGTGTGCCGCGCACCCTTGAGCTAGTTGTCAAAATAAAATCGGCTGAGTGCCTTAAGCGCTCGCCTTAGTAGTCCGGTGAAGCTGTTAAGACCTTGCATGGTCAATAGCGTAGTCAGTTCGAAAAAAAAATGTACGGATTATCATAAGATTTTCACCAGTAGATACAGTGATTCATGGGTAAGGCTTATGTATAAAATTTTTCAAGGTTTTTCTATAATAATGGCGGAATAAAGTCCGCCAGGCCCGCTAGTAAAATATAAAATCCAATACATGACCGACTAAAATCCGGTCAAACACTCAGGTTATTTATTGTTCACTGTACAAAATTAATAAACACCCTAAAAACATTTATTCTTAACGATTGACAATTAATCTAATCCATAGTGATTCCAGTAACAAATCAGTAATAGAATTTTACTGTCAATAAAACTTGACGTGGAAAGGGCGCCAAGTACGTGACTCATTAAATCCTGCGCGGATCATGTCTAACGTGCATACGGGCGATGTGTCGTGTGTCAAACTTGGAATGTTCATAAAATGTGTTTAGAAGCGGCACAAACAACTTTATAAGTCACCAAAATTCACCAATTTTAATTTTCTTTGCACACAGGTTTTAACGTTTCAACACAATTTCACCTGACGGTAAATAACGATGTAGTCCAAGATGGTAAGCACGCTAAGCCTAGAGGAATTTGCTCTCAAGTGCATCTACCGGAACACACCAAGTGCTTGGCGATAGATTTTCGACTTGTGGGTGGATGTTAGTCAGGCAGGCTTAGAAAAAGCCGCCGCACTCTGGCTGCGGCAGTAGGACGGGATCTCTCGCTGCCAAGCGTTGTGAAAGCCATGCTCGGTAGCGAGGATGTATGGAATATTGTGGCCTCCTTCTGCGAGACGATTTCCTCACGAGGAGGACCCTCTGTGCTACCCTTTCTGCCGACGGAGGACCAGCAGGAGGAGACGGCAGTTTGCCCGTCTCTGTCACATTTGAGCTTATTGCCAAGCGGTGAAGTGTCTTAAGCGCTCGCCTTAGTAGTCCGGTGAAGGACGGTCAGGACAATAGCGTAGCCAGTTCGAAAAAAAAAACGAAATTAATGAGTGTGCCACCAACTCCTGAAAGGCTTCCACGTCGGCATGATAGCGGCGCAACATTATTGACGTTATTTTCCAAAAGTAACTACCAAATAGCTATAGAAAAGAACACATTCTAAATTCTACACTAACGTGATATCTCGTTAATTTGGCTAATATGAAACGGCACGTGACAAATAATCAGAATAAGCGCTTTTAAACGCAATTTGCACAATGGGGCTCTCCACAATGACCACATTGTCACATTTTTCAACGCAATAAACATACAGAGATTTGTCGATATAAAATATATACCAGATGCGTCGGCCATTGTTAGTCATAATCTGATTTAATGGTTATATTTTATTTATGTGTTAAATGTATAATTTATAAGTAGGGTAAATGGGAGCTACGTCGTGAGACATTTCTGTTACAAGTTTATTCAATGTCGACGATGGTCGGTTATTTGTCGGCTGGATAATTTAGATATTTTTAATATTTGCCAAACGATACATCAACTTTATATTAAACGTATTAAGTCTAATATTAAACGTAATTATTATACCAGTTATTTAAAATTAAAAAGGAATAAAACCACGCTTAAAAAACAAAATGAAAATGTCTGTATTTGGTCTGGGTTATTCCGTGAAAGCACTTAACCGACTTTGACGAGTTACTGGCAAATGGGGTACTTTTTTGACTTTTGATATAATATATAACATTATAATTTCTTATATACTAAGCAGTGCTGTTAACAAAGTTATTTTGATTTTGATAACAGGATTATCAGGGTTAAGTAGTAATAACAAAATTGCAATTCTAAAAAGAAAAAACAACCCACAGTCCATTCAAATACAATACGGAGTTCCTTTAAAATGATAAACGATTTTCATAATAATAGCGTCGTATCATAATATAATCTATAATTAAATAATATAACACTATAACGAGGTAAAGTTTGTGAGTTTGTGAAGTTGTAGGGGGTAATCTCAGGAACTACTGGTCCGATCTGAAAAATTCTTTGAGTGTTATATAGCTTATACGAGGAAGGTTATAGACTACATGACCAGACAGAAAATTTACTCAAAGTACTCTATTAGCTTTCCAAAAACTATACACAACTATCGTACGAGCACAGACATGTACACTCACTCACTTTTACATTCACACTCACCACAACTACACACACCCTCTCTCACGCTTTTATTAACATACACACACATTTTTTTAAGTTATTATATGTTTTCTGTTTCTTCTTGTCTTAACTTTAATTTTTATAAAATGTAATTTCCACTAAATATTATAAACACAATACGCGCCACCATCAATTAAAGGCAATTTGTAAACAGGCTTCCATGAGACAGGCATTGCCTAGTTTGGGGCCATAGTTAAGGCTATATTATGTAAAGGTTTTTATAGAAATTAAGATATTTTGATTTTTTTGTTATATCACCACGCTAAGACCAATAGGAGCGGAGCACCAATGAAGAACATTTCAAAAGCAGGGTTTTTTTTCCTTTTGATAGCTTCCGCTGCGTCTTAGCGTTAATCCAAGGTAACTATTCCACGCGAACGAAGTCTCGGGCTGAGGCTAGTAACCTATAAAGTTATAAAAAAAATTGTTTTCACCTTCTGTAACTAAACATACCACAAACTCGAGATATTCAAAGTAAACAATCAGTTTTTTTATACCTCCTTTTCTTTGTTCCAAATAAGGCTTGGAGTTATTAGAAAAGGAGAAAGCGTTAAATTCGGATTTAGATGGTATTGCATGCAATTAACTATATTCGAGATAGAGCGATGAATAAATTCTTCCAAGTAATTTCTTCTTTGTGATTTACCTTGGTGTTTTCTGTCTATATTCTCGTACTAGCATCAAGCCCCGGCTTCGTTCAACGTAACTAAAACAAGTATTTATTGTATATAATATGGGACACAATATTATATTGGTCAAAATAGCGTTCCAAATAATATATTGTTAATAAACAACATTTCAAAGAAAAAGTAGTTATTGTGAACTATTCTCTGATGATAGACATCCAAATTTTCTAACTACTTTATAAATGCGAATAACAGTTTGTTTGTTACGCTTTCACGACATAACGATTGATTCTATCGTCATGGAATTCTGCATATACATTGTCAGGGATATAACAACGGACATAGAATAACTTTCATTCAAGAAAAAGTACTGTCCCAAAGGGATAGATCAGATCTATATTAATGAGGGAGAGGAGCTGCCGAAAGCTAATATATTATACTTTTCTCTAAGTCTTTTTAAAATATACAATACTGCATTAATTTGTCTTTGAGGCACATATTAATACCCGCAATGTAAGTACCCGAAACATATTTATTACGGCTTGATTACAATAAATCGGTTTTTCTGCAATCTATATACCAGGTGAATGTTTTGACAGTAGCAATATTTATGGACGACACTCTGCACTCGATCGTCGTTTTAAATCAACTAAAAACATTGGTACTTAATATTTGACCTAGTTATCTAGAAACATAGTAAAATCATACTCAAACTTCTAAGCGTCTATGTTAAAGCACAGTGTCAATGACCTGTCAATGTGAAAGTGAAGCTAACCAACTAATACAGGATAAATTTTCGAAGTCTGAACAAACAAAAGGGTTTATTGTCCGTTTTATCATCGAAAGTTAATTAACTCAGGGTCACCTCTCGCAGGTTTTATCACCGGTCATTCAACCTAGATTTATTTAAGTTTTTATACGTACTTTCAAAATTCTTAGAACAAACTTTACCTAAGGTTCTCTTTGTTGTCTGTTAGTATTTGTTTGATATTATCATTTTATGTGTTAAATGTGACTATGAAGTATCATATCCTAGAATACTAGTGCCTTTCACGGAGCAGATATAATACACACAATTAAGAGGAAACGCGTATGTTGTTAATCCCATGCAAACGTATCCGTTTGTTGTTCACTCGGGATAGTGGAACCAGATCATATACTTTTATACCATGTAATCTATATACATTACCGTAATTTTCCTACGTTTCTATTTTTCCACAGATTAAATGTTATAAAATGTACGTGTTTTCTAAAATGACTAAAATTGGCCAATGATATCGCCGTTTTCAGACATTCGATAAATATATTGGACAAATATAACAAACAAAAGAGTAACATTCTGACGCAAGCAAAGCCTCTCATAAATAGATTTTGAAAAAAGAATTAAAAGCCGTTCTATTTTGAAGTAAACAGGGCAATAGAAAAACATGATTTCGTCCACTTTATGTAAGTAACATCAATTCAAAATACGATTGGCTGTCTCGCGCTTTATTTGATACTTCGAGAAAAGTAAGATAGCAATAAACTACTATTAATATACCTATTCTATAAAATTCATCAGACCTCGTCTCTTCTTAAACCTCTCGGAAGAGGTTAAGTAAAATGACAATGAAAATCGTATTTTTTTTTTTTTTTTATGTCATAGGTGGCAAACGAACAGGTGGGTCACCTGCTGTTAAGTGATCACCACCATCCATGGACACTAACAACCCCAGAGGAGTCGCAAGTGCGTTGCCATCTTTCGGAGGGAGGGGTTAGGGGAGGGAAAGGGAGAGGAGAGGGGAGGAGGGGGGGAGATGGGTCTCCGGCGCTCACGGTATCAAAATCCGTAGTTTAAAAGTACTAAAAACACACAGACAGACGCGTAAACCGCTTTTATTCCATATTTATTATATTGCTGGATTGATATTGATATAATCCTGTATACGAATGTCAGGAAAACTCCATAGTAAATAATTATGTCGCACTATAACAGTGCCAACCAACTATTTAATACTAGCACAACTGTAAGTTCAACAGTCGACAAGTATCTGTATAAAGATTGGCCGCCAACAACTGCCTCAAATTGCACAGACTGAGTGTTGTTATGAATAAAAAATGGTATTCCTTAATTAAAAATATCGTCCATAATTCATAAACAAACACAAGCCGCTGTGATGTCCACATGCTTCAGAAATCGCGTGACAAAAACATGAAGGCGATGTCACATAGAAAACTATACACGACAAGCTATTAAATACAATATATTGAACAGATAAATTCTTATTTTCTTACTAACATCATAAATGTGAATGTGGGTTTGTTTATCATGTTTTCACGCCTAAAGTAATCACCCGGTCATCGAGAAATTTTGCATATACGTTCTCAGAGGTACAGAAAAGAACGTCGGGCACTTTCTATCCAAAAAGCACTCTTCTCATGGCATAAGTTATACCTACGTAGACGCTAGTATGTTAGCTGTAGCTAGTAAACAATATTTTGAAAATTAAAAAAACGAACTCTTTCGGATTATGTTATTCATTATTATTATTTCATTAAGATAATTTATCATATTTATGTAGCAAATATTTTGAAAAACGTCGAATTGTTTGACGGGTGGAATATCAATCCCATGTCCGCAGCTTCAAACCACGGTATGTATTAATGAATTTCTAAATTAGCGTCCATTTACTATTGTTATTTGGTAAAATTATCGGCTGACGGTCAAAGAAAACATCGTGAGGAAACCTGAACCTGAGAAATGTAGTGCTGCCGTATGTGATATGACCGCCTAAATATATAAATGTCGATTTTTCCGAGTTTGTCGTGTCGTAAGCTGGTGTGATGATTATGCCCATTCCTTTCTTTGGGAAGATATCTATAGCCCCGCAGTGAGTCTTTTACAGGCTAATGGAGATGTAGAGAAAAAAATTATATACTTCGCAGTAGCATAGAAAAGCGCAATCCTATTACATTTTATGAATTTTCTAAGAGCGAAAACTCGCAATTACTTTTATGTTTTCAAATCTGATTTTATATAGTATGAACTTATATAAAAAGTTCATAGTCCTGACCTATATACGATCTATTTCCAGTCCTAGAAAAAACCCTCTACTATATCTTGTTCAATTATGTTATTTACCACACTGTATGGCATATAAACTATAACTTAAAAAAGTAAAATTAATACTTTACATGTGATTAATGTCACTCGCTTCTCGTGTATATTGTTTAAGACAAATTACATTTCCAACATAAGTTTTCGTTAGTTATTACAGCGTAATTTAATGTGAATAGCCCTTCAGGAGTCATAATCAAAGTATACATATGAGTAAATTTTCCATGCTAGAGATAGCATCACTTGTAAATCGCTGAGCTAATTTCGATGTAATTTTCTGACTAATAGAATGAATAGAACGTAATGCAAGGAACTTCTAACTTTCATATAATTACACTTTCACATAAGAAGTAAGCAGTAATGATTTAAATATAATTAAAAAATAGATATCGCTAACTTCTCATTAAGATAAAATTACAGTCCACACTGAACAATAAGGTCATATCATTATTTGCGACTGAGTTTGCAGTAAGTCACCAGTGTTAAATAAATTAAAAGTAGATACAGTGAAATTTATAATTTAGTACATTTTCTCTCCGAAGCCACATATCACAAACATATTTATTGAGGTTAGTTTACAGTGTGCGAGGCACTCGTCGGCCCGTCTGTACGCCATGTTGTTCCATGGGATGGGCGGCCATTGACCCCGCCTGAAATACTCAACCTTGACCGCCAACTGCCCTGTTTACCTTACTCCTTGTGGATACCAAGGCCTCTGTATGCAAATTGTTACTTGTTGAGCAATAAAATTAGTAATATTTGTAACAGCTATTATTAAATATTTATTTCGATTCAAGCAGAATATAATTTACAGGATTTGTATAAAAATCTAAATGTCATATTTTGTTCAATTCCAGAGCGTCTACTTCGGCCACCATAATTCAAATATTTAATTCCGATGGAACTTAAGAAAGGGTATTGTACATAAATAGCTTCTAATATCGAAGTCATTAATTCTTAAATTGATTTCCTATCACAGTATTAGTATCGATCCACTTGAAATTTTGAATTTAGAACAAAGATTCGCGAACATGTCGCAACAGGCACAGGGCGGGATCGCGGTGGTCGCCACGTGGGTAATGTTCCCACGGTCCGCGGGGGGGCACCGATGTTAGCCGACCGCTGCCGAATCTCGGACGTCAGTGTTTTTTGAATTCGGAACGCGACCTCCACTGCCAGTTTGTTTTTTAAGGTGTTTTATATTAACAAGGCGAAATGTTTATAGATGTTCGTAGAATAATAAATAGAATGTAGGTCGACTGTATAAAGTTTTAATGAACATTTGAAAGCGAGCTATAAATACTTACTTGTTCTATTAAAACCTATTTGCTACACGTTAATTAGTTTATTTCTTTTTTCACCTTATATGAGTAAAGATTACTTGATTCTTTTAGGCGCATTTTCTGTTACACACGTAAGCACCGGCAGATAGTAAATCTGCCTTTACAAGTTATCTGTGGCATGGACATAAACAGATTGACTATAAGATAAAATGAGATATGTGTATGAATATTAAATTTCAAATATTTAAAATTAATACAGGTGACACAAAAAAGTAAATTAGTTTAATATTTACGGGAACATGCGAAGTAAATCAAAGAGATTTTAATCTTGAAATTCCGTAGTAACGTTTAGAGATATTATACTGTGATATTATATCTTTCTATTTATTTATTTTTTTAAATAATGTAATTAATTATTTGAAACAGAAGATAAAAAAAAACTACTAAAAAAACTGTGGTAAAAATATAAGCATGTATGAAGCGTGGTGGCTCAGTGATGAGTGTGTTGTGCTATAGTATCAGTCGATGTAGGTTTATATACAATGAACCTGAATTTTCAGTGAAGAAACTATAACATGCTTCTTCTTTTTTACTTCTTCTTTCTTCTTCTTCTTACTTCTTCTTCATTACTTCTTCTAATGCCAACCTATCTTATCGCCTTCAAATTGAAAATGTATTGGGCAATCTATGTAAGTATGTTATGCAATTAAGAGTCAATGTTTTCTAAGATTAACTTATTACGATCTTAGGGTACTCTCTCATTTAACATTAATTGAGGCTGTAGTCAAACGTTAAAACCTGTAAAGTAATAAAGGTCCAATGACAACTAAAGTTTTCTGACAGTTAATTCATACGTGTTTTTATTTTATTTTATTGTAGCACTGTAAAATGACTGCACTGTGCCTGATGGTAAGCACAGTACAATCCAAAAACAATGGCGACCACCGAGTGACATACTATCCATCGCCGATCGCCGCTGTCATACCGGCCAGCGAAAAGCTGGATATGCACAGGCTGATCCCGAAACGTGACCCGCAGAAGCGAATCACTATGACGGGCTTTTTCGTCATATACATGGTGGTTGCGACCCAGTCGGGCTGTAAAACCCTACCACCCCATTATCGCCATTGCCTCGTTCGTTATTCAGCAGGGTGCACCACGTACACCCATTTCCCCTTGAGGGGTCCACCATCTTGACCCCTCAGGCCGCAGTTTGGGTCCCTTAGGAGGGGACAATACCTGTTGGAGGAGCAGATGTAGTGTCGATTAGACAGTCCCTGCTCCTCCGGCCAAAAGGTGTAAGAAGATACCATGGGGTTTTAGTCCGTGCGACTCGGGCATATCCATCCTCTGCTGCCCGGCGAGACGGATATCCGTTAGGGATTCCCCCATGGAGAAAAAAAAAAAAAGGGTGCACCACGTGCAGGTGAGGTTGGCTTGGATGTCTCAAGTCTTAGATGTTATTCGACACCCCTTACACCCCAATTTCGTACACGTCCCAACTAAAAAAGCAGCTGCGGCTCTAGGTTGAGAGGAATAGTCAAACCGGATTACCAACACAGTACAGTGCTATATGGTGTCGCTAAATTCGAGTTCCAAAGAAACAAATGTGTCTTATCATTGCTCTTAGAAGTTAATTTGTGAACATCTGTATAGTATTTTATATCCATGACCATTTCAACTGCAGCTAGTAAGTATATCATATTTCAATATTTTCAATTATGTTTGCTATCTTGTCTTTTTCCAATATGTTAATTTTAGTTTTCATAAATTAGTTCATTTTTACTTTTGTTCGTTTATTCTTATTCTATTTTTTTTTCTCTAAGTTTAATGTTTTGCAGTATTTACTATTATATAATTTAATTATTTTTTATTATTATTAATAGTGTAAGTTTAGTTAAGTTTCTATGTGATAAAGCGTTTTAGGTCTTCAGTTTAGTTTAAAAAAAAATATTATTGTTATTGTATTATCGTTCTTGACTGTTGACTGTTGATATATCCACAATAAATAAATAAATACAGTGTTATACAAATTTCAAATTATGGAACAACAGGACGCTTGTGTCAAAGGTTTTCTCTATTCCGAGAAATTCAAAAATCCAGTGCAGCGTCGTATCTACCTTCCTCGGTCATTATTGTCATACTAAGCATAGTCAGTATTTTAGGTGCAATAATTGAATATACACATTATACATTTCAATGGTGGTAGAGCCACGCTGAAACTATTATTGGTTTCAGCATGAATGGGTCGGCTCGCCCGGGGTAGTACCACCCTCTCATAGAAAACCGACGTGAAGTAACAGTGCTTGCATTGTTGCGTTTCGTTCGGTCAGTGAGAGCGCCGGAGACCCATCTCCCCTCCCCTCTCCTCTCTCCTCTCCTTTTCCCTCCCCTAACCCTTCCCTCCGAAAGATGGCAACGCACTTACGACTCCTCTGGGGTTGTTAGTGTGCATGGATGGTGGTGATCACTTAACAGCAGGTGACCCACCTGTTCGTTTGCCACCTATGACATAAAAAAAAAAAAAAAAAATCCCATTTACCGGATTGGCATTCTCAACATGAAAATCTGTCCGCAAGCGCCTGTAAGCGTAATCCAGCAGCCGCAGTTATAAACTAGTCTCTTTTCTGCGGTATTTGGCATCCACCTTATAGCTAGACTTGTATTAAATACAAAATCCCTTTATATTTCAATGTAAAGATGCCATATTTTTTTCCGTTTACGTAAAATCTTGTTAACTTATTATAATGTTTTCCAGAGTAAGATATATACACATGGTAAAGTTCATAAGCATATATAATTTAATAAATAAGTAAGTCGAATTATCGTTTTTTATTTGTATATTGTAACAATTCGTGTCATTGAGTTATAAATTTTCCTGTGTAGTTTCTTCAAAAACGAAAATATACTTTGGCTACCCTATCTATAAAATTATATTTGTAATGAATGCCTGTAAACTGATTTCGTACCTGAAATTACAGAAACAGTTCTTGAAAGGGGCTAATCAGTAGGTAAGTACTTGAAAGGACTGCAAAACGTAATATAGAAAAATTAATACAAAACCCAAGAAATAAACAAATCATAAACCAATACTGGCTTATTTATTAAAAAAACATTATTAAGTAAATGTTACACATTATTACTAAATTTATATTCAATTCAACGAAGAAATTAACCTACATTTAAGCAAAACAAACACGATAAACCGACTAAATCGAAATCAGGAACCGAGTATGACTCACATCTATGTTGTTGTATCTCGCTATTGATGCTCTTGTGACTCGCCTACCTAACGTTAAAGAGGATTTGCGAAAACCCAGACGTAATAAATAAACCGGTAACGATATTTATACAAGCCTTGTAAAGTATGAAATAATATCGCAGTGGATAAAATAAATAATGTTGCCATACGTCTAAAATTATTATAGTAATCCGTTGAAATGGGGGATACCGTAATTTAACTTTAGTGTTATACAGCATAAAGCTTGGTTCCTTATCCTTTTTAAATAGTATATCAGTTTACACTTTTTCTAAAAGTGTTTTTGAAGTTAGCCGAGACAAATTATAACAAAATATATTCAGTGTATGCCAATTTAATAATAAGTAAATTGGTTGAAATTCATTCAGTTTTCCCTTTACAGTACGACCATCGGACCATGTAATTAAATAAAATGACAAATGAACATTATTGACAACATTTCTGTATATCACTCTACAGTTTTCTTTGTCACTCACTCATTTATGTTTTATATGGAGTTTTCTTCATTTTTTTACAATTTTCCAAACTTTATCTTTCATAAGAACATTGTCCTGGTAATTAGAAACACAAAAAAGAATTAAGGTGCGTACAGCCATTATGAAGTAATGCGCTTACATTATATCCCGTAATCGATTTTAGTTTATATACATATAAATAAATTCGCATTATAATTTGTTGTTATAGAATTTTTGCAAATCCTCAACTCGACCTGTGGAGTAGACAACAAAATGTATAATTGAATTTACAAACGCACATATAACGCCATCTGTTGTCTGATAGCGGAACAAAATAAATTTTAAAGTTTTTTAACTTTAAAGCATATGTTGTTTTCTTTCTAAATTTGGTATTAATTACTAATAAAAATAATATTTAAAAGCTACACCACTACTTTTTTTTTTAACTGACTAACAGGTCTTCACAGCTTCACTGGACTGCATCTATTCTATTAACTCCACATGTACTTTTACTATATATTTAATATAATAATAGTTTAATTTCTATACATTCGAAAAACTAATAAATTTAATAACGTACTTATACTACAAGTAAATAATAATCACGTGATTATAAAAAATATTCAAAATTTAATTTGTATATTCTCATTACAAACAAATCAATTACCCTTAAGCTATTGTCTGCTAAGTCTATTCAATGAAAACGTTGCGTAGTGATGAGTTCATTACTTACACTATAAATAAACACTAAACATCGACAAAGAGTTACTAAAATAGCACGTTGTCTGTGGTAAAGGGTTTGTCTGAGCTTCTTAGGGATTCACTATTACACAGGGTTCTGTTTTGGTACCACTGCGCTGAAGCATCGATCTACGTGACTGTTTCTTTTCTGTATATGAATTTATTCCAAATATTTAATTGTACCGAGTTTATGGTATCCATACATATAAAAATAACATTTCTTTATTTAGATAAACTTCAAAATGACTGAATTGATTTTAACGCGATCTTTACTGTCAGATAAAGGACTTTTTCGTGTATCATCTAGGCTACATCTTTACACTTTCTCAAGGGGTAAGCAGTAATGATGCAATTTAACAGCGACAACGCAAAACAATTGTGTAAACAATAAACAAACGTGTTATAATTTAAAAAAATAGACGGCTAATAATTGCTCCTGATAGAATACATACTTCAGTGTGAAATAATAAATCTATTTACATGAGAACGAAGCCTCGGACACAAGTAAGATACGGGGCTGTTTATAAAACACGTTCGCAATTATATGAGATGAGGGTGTCGCTTATTACTCGTTACGCTCTTCTCGATGTAGTCCGGTAAATCTGTGAAAGTCCTTCAGGCCAATAACGTAACTTCGAAAATAAATTCTTCTCGATGACTGGGTTTTTTTCCGAACGGGCACGGTGGAAGTTTCGACGTTTATAAACGCTTCCTCAGAGCCTAAACTGACTAAAGTATTTTGGATTTTGTTTTTACTGTGATAAGATATGATAAGAAGTATCCGAGGAACTGTGACCTTTGCAGCGCACGGGAAAATTATCAGGGTCTAAACTGAAAAAAAAAAATTTTTTTACTATAGAAAAGTGAGTCATTTTATATTTTTAACTACATATTTCTGCATGTAGGAGGGAACTACTTTTTTATAGTTTTATATTTTTAGTTTATGTCTTGTTTATTAGTTTCTTCTTTACTTGTACAGCCCAAATACCTCCGATTCTTCTTCTTGGAACATTTCCATTCCAAGGTTTCCTAGAAGTAATCGATATTAGCAATAAGGCTGCTCTTTGTACTAATCACATAATTTGTAATATCTAATAAAAGTAAAAACATCATTCGTGACGTAATATTAATATATGGGGTCGTAGAAACTGTGTCAAGTGTAACTAAGGGGGACCAAGGTGTCTAAAATGTTTGTTTTCTTCGTGAAATGGTAAAATTCAGCGTGACGTATTTTATGTAACTTCTGATAAACAAATCGTTTTTCTTTTAAATTATAATGTTATAAAGTCGCTCAAATAAATATACTATACAAAGATTTGCCACACACGATGTTCCATTATAGTAATAATACTTTCTCAAACGGTAATCTTCGGCCTAAATCATTGCTCAATAAACTATAAAGGTGTGTAAAATATTTATGTTTAACATTACCATATTTGCAACGGATTCGTAGTCTCGGTGAAGTTACGCAAGTACTTGGTCGCATACCGTGCGCAGGCGCATCGTCCCGCCCCACGCGATGCAAGTGTTCGCACGCTTGCCTATTATAGTCAAGGTTTCTGATTGTGTAATCGATTATTCAATTTGACAATTACATCATTATTATACTCAATCTAAGTATTTTACGAGTTACGTTTGCCTACGAGTTCTTCAGCGAGAACTTTTTTCTCTAAATCCATTGTGGCTAATACCCTAACTAACGACATGCAGTACTGTGACTAGTGTCAACTTGCGGGTGGTAGTTAGCCAGATGTGCTTAGAAAATACCCTACGACCATGGTATTCATATTTTTTTTTCTTCAACGAATGCCTATGTATACCCTATAAGCCGAAAGGTTTATTCTCAAGTTCAAAATGAGCTAAATCCAATTATAATCGTTTCGAGAAGGAATTCAAATTTTGTCGTCCATAAGGTTTTTACTTATTTTATGATCTTCATTTTTTTATGTCGTAGGAGGGAAACGAACAGATGGGTCGTCTGATGTTAAGTGATCACCGCCGTCCATAGACACTAGCAACACCAGGGGAGTCGCAAGTGCGTTGCTAGCCTGTGTTTGCGGGGTAGGGAGGAGGAGTAGAGAGGGGAGGAGCGGGGAGTTAGGACTCCGGCGCTCTCACTGACCGAACGAAACGCAACAATGCGAGCACTGTTACATCACGTCGTACTTCATATTTTGCAGATCTTGAAAAATAACGAAAGTATTAGGAACGGCTAAAATTAGATTTAGCTTATTTTGAAATTTAACAACTCAATTTGTCTAAGCCAATCGACGCAAGGGCCATACATGCTAAACACTCAGGCCATTGACGCTTAATGCTAAGTTTTCCAGGATCTACCAGTATGTATAAATTCGAGCGGGGTGGTAGAGCTATACCTGACCGGATTGCTAAACCCGTCACAGTGGCTCCCTTCTGGTACATCGTGTTTTGGAATCAGTAAATGAATGGCTACATTGTACATTGGCTGTCGTGCTTGTTTTTAGCTTGCTCTATGCTTACTCTTCGTCAGATTCAACAGTCGTGATGTTGCAATCAATGCGACAGCCCAAACAGAATTTCGACCACTTAGTCGCCTCTGAGCTTGTTGTCATAGAAAAAAAGAAATACTTTAATGTTGGAACAACCATAGAATTAAATTAAATTATACAAACTAATTAGACAGAAAAAACCACATTCGAAAATGAAAAATAGATGTCCAACAATTGGCGAACTCATTCAGCAAAAATCTGCAATACAGTAAATAATACTGCAGCGCTGATTTTTGATGGGAGCCTATATGATAAACGGACGTTCGGAATAACACAGACACACATAACACATCACGGATGGTCACACCAAAGAAATATAACTCAACAACGCTTAGCGAATGCCTTAAACGCTCACCTAATAAATCCGATGAAGCTGTAATGGTCCGTCAAGCCAATAGCGTTAGTCAGTTCGAAGAAAAAACTTACTTACTGCTTACTCTTAAATACCATGTAGTCTCTTTGTCCTGTTCAGACAAAATAAATAGAATTTCAAATACATACGATGCACTACAAATTTCCGGTACTGGCCACTTACGTTAAGAATATTCGAAAAATATTTACGGCATTTGAAAATGGAACTCTTTGGTCTTAAAACGCAGTTCGTTTCATCTATCTGTCATTTGATTTTATATTTTGGCGCCATTTAAAATATCACCTGCATATGTTACCGTGGATTTAACTAGTAAAAAATTTTGTAATCTAATTTACTAAGTGTAGTAAGACGTACGAGTTACGCATAATGCTAACAAGTTACTAAAATATGACTAAATATACGTATAAAAATAATTTCATAACATATGAATAATTGTAATTAAGCATGCAATACGTATACTAAACATTCCTACAGTGTAGAAACACATATAATATGTTAAATAAATATAGAATTGTTCTTTCGCGATGTTTATTTTATTTCTACTGCTTGCCGCGATAATTTTTATTAGCACATACGTTAGACATCCCAAGTTTGTCTCAAACTGTGCGTTTCCATTGTGCTCAGTCGTAATTGTTTGACAGTTCTCGTTTACCTAGTAACCTGTAGGCATTGGTTTGGCGTGGTTATTTTATATTATTCTTAATACATATTGATTTATTTTTAATTCTGTGTATTTTTTATTGTAGATATCATATAAATTAGTTATAAAAGATATTGATCAGGAAAATGTCATTAAAATCTTTTCCAACCTTGTATATTCTTAAAAATTTTAACTCAAAAACAACTTAACCAAACGTTATGACGTGTTATATATAAAAAGTATATACCAGGTGAATGTTTAAAGGCTGACACCCTTCAATCGCGTGGCAGTTTATGGTTATATTTAAAATATAAAATAATAATATCAAAACAAATACTAATAAATAACAAAGATAACTTCCGATCTAGTTTATTCTAAAAGTATGAGAACGATACTTTGAAACGTAAAAAATCACGCTTAGGTTCAATGGAAAAAAATGAAGAGACAGTTTTTAAGGTTAATAATTACGTAATTCTTCAAGGTTAATCATTACGTAACCGGAGCGCGGGCCAAGGTATGCGACGTAGGTCAGAATGCACGGCACGGTGTGATTTAGTGCTTCCATATTTATTACACCAGTTCGTTTTTGCGTAAATCACCTGATGTTGAGTGTATATCAGTTTTGCATTTTTCGACATAATTAGGTTAAATATTAAGCACCTATTTTAAATTGATTTTGAACGAGAAACAAGTAATTTGTGTTCTGTGAAACTATTCGAACTCTTTAACCAATCATGTTGTATTTATTCAATTAAAAATAATTGAATTAATAATCGACTACAATAATAATGTACTGATTCTGATTACATGCTGTACATGAGAAATATATACCATTCAATTACAATTGGTAGGTTATAAAAATTATCCTAAGTAATGTTATAAGTGCGAGTGTGATTTTCTTTTTTTGTTACGCTTTTATGTCTTAAGTACTCAAATGATCATCAGTAAATTTTGCATACATGTTGTCAGGAGTATTGAAAAGGACATAGATACCCTTTCATTCAGGTAAATGTACTGTTCTCGAGGGATAGGTCAATTTATTATTAATAATTTATTATTTTCGCACGAAAAGCTGGAACACCACCAACGCGGGATAGGGATCAGATTTTCACATGGATTTCTTTACAAACTATCTTTCTTTTAAAGTGTTAAATGATAGTAGATTAATTATAAGCGCGAGACTACCAATTTCATATTATGATGTACTAATATCGACTGTTTCTCGTAAACCACGGTTTTGCTTTTTGCAATAATATATCTCCTAAAATAAATTCTACTGAAGTTTGTGGTTTATTTTTATACCGGTGTACATTTTTATAGTACTTTATTACTCAAACTGCCTTAATTACTTTGTACCAAGATCGACAAAAATATCTTACATAAATCGCGCATTTTTTTTTAAACTTTATTTTTGGCAACTAATCTTTTAGATTATTACTGCCATTGTCGAGTAGCTAATCATGTTCATCTTCCATTCTATTTTTGGCAACCAGTCTTCTAGTAGACTATTACTGCCATTGTCAACTGAGTATCTATATTACAAGTTTCTTGATATAATTTCAATGAACTAACAAGATGGTGGCCATCATGTTAGAACTTTCCATGGAGTTTTTGTGGCATCTCAGAATTCATAGTCCGTGGTATTATTTTCCATTCACTTCACTTATGCACAATAAACAAACTACATTAGACAAAACACCACCAATTTTACACAATATAGAGTCAAGTAACAAAAGATTATGAATAAAATATAAAAGCCACTACATGACAGATCAAAATCCCGCCAAAAACTCCACGCATATTTGTAGTAGGAATATTTTGATAGGGCAGACTAAAAAATAAATAAATTGAAGAGTCATTTAACGCACTTGATGTATAAAACCTTAAATGTAATGGTTTTTGATAGATATTTAAACTAATAACACACAAAGAATAATAAGTTTAAAAAATAATAATGTGTACAGAGTACCCAATTTTGTATATACAGATTATGTTACGTTGGTTAATGCAGCCCTATCTGGGAGGTAGTACTTAATTTTATCCATAAAACATGTTTTGATTGCACGCAATAAAAGTATGTCCGGAAACACTTAATTTATATAATTATTTTTTCATTTCTCTAGTGACGTACGTGACATTGGATACACGCACACAATTGTATTAGTATGCAAGAGTTGAACTGCGGAGGCACGACTCGGATTTACTGTTACAAGCGTGCATCTCGCCCAACGACATCTCCAAACAGACTACATTGTACCATATCATGACTTCTTATTCCATTGTAAACTCCGTAAACCGACTGCAATATATTCGACATTCTAAATCAATTTTGCCTGTTATTTATATACAGCAATAATGTACAATTAAAATATAATTTTTATTAATAGCTATCCAATGTATAGTTCTCGTCTCGACCACTCTGGGTGTAGTTATAAGTTCGGGCTTACGTATAATAATATAGTCCAGATTTTAATACAAAACAAATTAAGAATATGATTATAGGAATCTAAAATTGGCATTTTTTATTCTTAACTTGTCTCGTTGTTATAGGCATATACTAGAATCCTCCTGGTAATGAACGCGGGGGCGTCCATTGCCAAGGAAAGGAGGACCCGTGACGAAGAAGTACGGGATAGCCGCAACTTCTGAATGAGGCCAAGGAGAGTCTTGTCTCTCTACGAGAAGATGATCCCCGTATTACCATCAAAAGGCGATATGAGCGCGTGACCAGGGCGTCGGAGTTTGCTTCCGTCACCCCGGTTCCCTGGTCCACACACATGCGCTAGGCGGCAGTGGAGTTTTAGCCAGTAGGAGTCTGGCATAACCCTCTCACTGTCCCCCGGCAGTGGGAGGTGTATCCAATGTAGGATTTCTCCACTTACAAAAAAAAAGGCATATACTAGAATACAACAATATAATATTGTAGAATATACAGTAAGATGTTGCAAAGTTTAAATGTTATATTTTAGTTGTCACGGGCCATTCAAGTATTATCTAAGCACTGATGGGGGTCCTTGATTTGCTTATTTTTGATTATATTGAGGATGGGGTCCGGGTACTGATCACGTCAGCACTATTTCTTTATTAAACTGGAACAGATTTAGATAAATGTTTACGTAAGCATGGGGGAGGGGGGTAAGAGCATTGTTTACTATTGCTGACCAGGGAGAAGGGGCGGTCCGAAATTACAAAAAATCTATTTACATAATACATGAACGGTCCCTCATCCAGTGATCAAAATTTGATAATAACTCATTAATTTTTAAAGTTTCTATATTATTTGACAAAGAGTGTACAAGATCTTAATAAATAATAGATGTAAGGATCGTGAAATATGATGAAGGCTTATAAATAACGAATTCGACTCTTCCGTGGTAAAGAAAAATAACGACCTGTTTCCAATTTTTTTTATTGATAACATTAAAGCTAGTTAGTAGCTACTAAACAAAAAAAGAAAATCAGTTGACAAATAGAGGAGAAAAAGATACTGAAGTCTTTTGTCTTTGTTTATTTTGTATATTGTAGGTGGTAGAGCCACGCTGAAGCATTACTGGTTTCAGCATGAATGGGTCGGCTCGCCCGGGGTAGTACAACCCTACCCACAGAAACAACGACGTCAAGTAATAGTGCTTGCATTGTTGCATTTCGTTCGGACAGTGAGAGCGCCAGAGGCCCACCTCCCCTGCCCCCTCAATCTCCCATCTCCACTCCTTCCCCCTCCTCCCGCCCCACAAACACAGGCTGGCAACACACTTGCGACTACCCTGATGTTGTTAGTGTCTATGAACGACGGTGATCACTTAACATCAGGTAACCCACCAGTTCGTTTGTCTATTATAATATTAAAAAAAAAAATAGATTATTAATTAGACATGCAACCAAAGAGTATTTACAACCAGAGCAAAGAGTATATAAAGCGCCCCATGATTACTTGATTGTCTGTTTTATTTTTAGTTTCATAGCATTTAACATTTAACCTCATCTGATCTTAAATGATGATGTGGACCAATATGCTCAGCGACAATATTCAACTTGAGAGTGGCTTAGCTTGGCATGGGCCTATTTTTCTACAATTTTGCTACAATAAAATTGCTACCATACTATGAATTCATCTCAATAATTTTATTCACATAAAATTCAATCAAGAGTAGCCTCTGCCCGCAGCGTCGCTCGCGTTATTATAGATATGAAAGATTTCCCGAGAACAGTATTTTCTCCTGCATTAAAGGTACCCTATCTCCTTATTTGGAACTATGACAATGTGTATGCAAAATTTCATGGTGATCGGTGTTGTAGTTAAGGCGTGAAAGCGTAACAAGCAAACTCACATTCGTATTTATAATAAACTAGCTGTGTCCTCGACTTCGTCCACGTGGACACTGATGTACAAAATACTGACTAAAATAAGCACCTGAACGTAGTTTGTCCATTTGCTTATTTACTTTTCTCTCACGTCTCTCTCTTACACTCTCTTAAGTCCCGGCGCCATTAAAATTATAATAACTTGTGATAGAGTGGACCGATCATGTATATGGCGAAAAAGCCCGTCATAGTTCTTCTGCGTGCATATCCTGCCTTTCGCAGGCCGGCATGACAGCGGCGACCGGCGATGGTTACTGTGGTCACTCGGTGGCCGCCATTGTTTTTGTATTGTACTGTGCTTACCATCAGCCATGGTACAGTCATTTTGCCGTGCTACAATAATAAAAAATTAGATCTAATTATCTTAGATACAAAACTTTTCAATTCGTTAGTTGTTCGTCAAGATATTAAACTACAACTATTTAAAATGTTAAATAATACTTATCGAATAAACAAACGCCCAGATTAGGCAGTTAAGTTTAATGGAGGTTTATCGTATGATTGTGTTGTTCAGAAACCCAATTTGACAAGTTATCATACCGATAACGCTATTGAACAGATAAATGTGACTCAGAAACCGAGCATCAGTTGTATAAGAATTAACACTATATTAAGCAAAACAACTTCATAAATGACTAATTATTTGATATATGTAAAATATAAAAATGATTATATTTATTCTTAGTTGGTAGCGTATTCGGACACAGCGTCGATGGCCGTAGGTTCGAATCCCTGCCAATCCGAGCATCCGGTGAAGTAAATTTTTTTTAATGAAACTATTGCATTGTGGTAGGGTATTTTTTAAGTCAGTTAGCTACAACTTCAAGTAAAAAAAGGTGTGTATGCGATTCACACACAATAGAAGTGAAACTTCAGTAAATCGAGAAAAGAATGGGATTAATATATATATATATATAACAAGGGTAGGATAATTACAAAGTTTATTTGTTTAAACATGAATTTATTATTTAGCACAACAAGATATAAAAATACTCACAAACACACTTAAATAATAACATACCACGCTGACTTCTTACTAAAAAGCTGTAATACGCAGCCGCATACAGCGTACAGTAGTATTAGCTCACGTACTTTTCACATATACTAACACACGTTAAATGGTCAAATACAAGCAAATATTAAACAGTGTGCAATATACATACACAACGACATTTGCTCTCTCGCTCTGGCTCACTAATTTTTGTATTTGTGTATCTTACCTGTCGTTTTTCTGTTGCACCCGGTTTGACACACCAACATTTGCTCTCTCGCTCTGGCTATCGAAAATGTTCATACACGTTGCATTTACATACTTATAATATATGTATAGAAGATATATTATTTAGGAGTAGTTAGTAAATTCGTTTTTCGTTGTGATATCCGAACACTACTTCTAGTAATCATTGCTTCCAAATTTGGACACTATGCTTGAGTCTTACTCGCTCGATACTTTTGTACAGTTTTAGATAGTATTCGAATTATTTTAGTATATTATTACATTAATCACGTATAGAGTCGATGCAGTCAGGAATTACAATAAACACTTCGTAGATAGAGTCACTATTTATTTGGCCAGAGCTTTGTCTTACAATACTTTGTAAATATTAATGCGTAGATATCACAGACATGTTGCCTTTTAAAGGCCGATCTATGTAAGTCAAAGCAATTACTATTTACACATAATTCCGCAAAATAATTTAAGTAGCACAAAAATAATAAAGTATGAACAAATTAATATTAAGCTATACAACAATTTTATATAATTATCCATGTTTATCTGATCTGTAATGTGTTTACTAATCTGTTTCGACATGTGATCAGCGACATCTTGCCTTTCATCGCCGAACTATGAAGTCAAAGAATATACTATTTATTCCTAATGATCAAACTAATGATTCAATTCTATATAATGATATCCATTCTTATTAACGTCTTATTAAAATCTATATAATAATAATAATAATTCTTATTTATGTATATTTAATATGGTGGCGCTAGTGTCAAGGTGTCTCTCTAATATGGTGGTGCTAATGTCAATATGTATCTCTAATATGTTGTCACTAGTGTCAATGTACATCTATAATATGGTGGCACTAATATCAATGTTCCGGTCGTATTGTAGTCTCGTCTCTTGAATGTGATACAGCGGCACCACAGGTGGTTGATAACAATATATTAAGATTTATTCTATCTATAACTTTTGCATGTTGTAATAATGTAATATATTTCCACCCATTTAGACCGAAAGTTTTTCATGAACTCTATCTTTATAAGTAAAATAATAGAGGTCAGCCGTTGTGCGCGCATCACGTAACAACTACTGGAAAGATAACAATAAAATCTTTTTCGTAAAGAATAGAAATCGGAAGCAAATAATAATTTTGACTTACATTTTTTTCCTTTTGATTTGATGTTAAACTAGGCAGAAGAATTTACGGGTATCAGCTAGTCCCGCAATAAAACCATTTTTATTAACAATAAGTCGAAACTAAAACAGACTTGTAATATGATATTACGTATGACACATGAAGTTTTTAGGTACCGATACCCATGGGTACGGGTGGGTCTGTCTGGCCGTCTGTCGCGTTACAATTTAATTAACCCAAGGACATTATGGAACTTCTGTCAAATTTCATAAAAATAGAATCGACGAAGAATATTATTATTTGCATCAGCTGGTTGGATTGTGGTCAAACCTTTTATGTATAAAAAAATAAAGTCGAGGCAGTTATAAGGACTGCCGACAGAAGTGAAAACGTCAAACAATCGAATAACTGTGTTTTCATTTCCATTTTTAAATTAATTAAATTATAATTTGAATTATTTAAATTTCATAATGTGCATTTTGATTATCGTTAATCGAGTTTGCAAATCTATTGGTACTCCGATCAATAATTATATACACTTTTATACAGTTTATAAATTAATTTAACTTATGGTGGGCTGCACTATCTCAATACAAAATATAGACATTAGATGTAGACAGGCTGTTTTACTACGCATCGCTAATGTGATGCAAACCGCGCAAGCGCAATACAATCGGTCACGCTTACTAGCATGTCATGACGCGAAATTATGAATTTATTTCCTGCCCAAAATACCACACAACGCACCTAAAGTCGTTTTCACTTCAAAAATCATTTAGGACATTTATCTCATAACATTCATTTTCACCGAATCCCTTAATATTATTATAACCTAGTGGTTATAATAAGTGCTAGTGCCCGCAATGATTGTTGTGTGAATCGCTTAACCAGCAGACTTATTTGACAGTCCATTAAGCACTAACAACTCAACAAAAGCGATTGTGAACCAAATCTCTCTTAATAAGTGCACACTGAGCCAATGATGATTGTTGAACTTTTGACCATTGTTGCACCACCGTGCGAAAATACTTTTTTATTGCATCAATTCCCTTTTACAATTTCATTTAGTCTGTATAGTTAGTTGCTCATGCAGATAATCATGGGAAATGGATCGTTATGAACAGAATACGTAGGTATGAGTAGGTGGTGAATATTCGGATAATATTTAAACAATTCTTTTCGCCTAAAGTTGCAGTAGGTACCTACAATTTAATTAATGTATAATAGTTACAATTTAGTTAGAAATATAGCAAATAAATTGTGGCCAATAAGGCTTTGTATATCTTTTATTATGAACTTAGAAACTGTAAAGAAAGTGTAAGTTTTATTTTATTCATGTTTAGTTATTGTTGGTGGCAGAGCCACGCTGAAGCTATTACTGGTTTTAGCATGAATGAGCCGGCTCGCCCGGGGTAGTACTACCCTCTCATAGAAAACCAGTACCACCCTCTCATAGAAAACCGGCGTGAAGTAACAATGATTGCATTGTTGCGTTTCATTAGGTCAATGACAGCGCCGGAGGCCCACCTCTCCTCTCCTTCCTTCTCCTCTCCTCCCTTCTTCCAAACACAGGCTGGCAACGCACTTTCGGCTCACCTGGTGTTGTTAGTGTCTACGGGCGGTGGTGATCACTTAACATCAGGTGACCCACCTGTTCGTTTGCCTGCTATATATAGATATTTAAAAGGACTGCTGACAGAAGTATAAACGCAAAACAATGAAATAAATGTATTCTCTTTTGAATTTTCATATTAGTACAGGCGTGAATGACAATATTTAAAATACAGGCTGTGTTAATTGAACGAAAATTATTAACATTAGTGTGGTTTTCAAATTAATCAATTAAACGTATGATGAACTGCAGAATATCAATATTACCTGTAAACAGGCCCCCATACTAAGCGTCCCTAGACTGACGCAAGCCGCGCGAGTACAATACGGTCGTGGTTACGTAGTATGTCATGATGCGTAATTATTAATTTATCTCCTGCTAAAAATACCAGTCAACGCACCTTAATAAGTTTTCACATCAATCAATCTAAGACAGATAAGGCAAGATGAATGGGTTCAGCGATATTGAGACAATTGCACCATTTTTTTAACATGCTTTTATTAGCTTCACCTGTACGTATGTATGTTTGTAACCGACCCCTTTGAGCTCGATTTTGTCCTACTTTTAACGATCAGATTTAATTCAAACTTTGCACACCTGTCAAAGGTCAATGACAATGCAATAATCCGAAAAAAAAAAGTTAAAAAATTTAACTAAAAAATTAAAAATAAATAATAGTATTAAAAATAAATAATAGTTTAAAAAAACACGCTTTCATAAAAAATCCAACTAAAAAACAGAAAATAAAATTTAATAAATTTGGATTAAGAATAGTGTAAATTAGAAATAAATGTATATTTTTGTAAAAAGTTACAAAAAAATGATATAAATACTGATATCTGGAGGGTGCTGATATTAACAGTGCGCATGTTAATTCAAATCTCAAAATGAACCAGAAATTTGTATAAAGTTGACTTTCTATTTATTCCACTGTTACAATTTTCGTAACAAGGTTAATTTTATGCCAGCGGTATAATAAGTTTGTCAAATTATTTAAGACCTCCAAACCGCTTTTACGAGTCTACTAAATCGGATCATTTGTAACTGGATTGTACTTGGTGATCTTCCGACTACAAAGTCTTTCGTAGGCATATTAAAGATAATTTTGCAATTAATTATATTTCGTGTATTATACAAGACCAAATCACATCGAATCAAACATACTTTATTCAATTTAAGCCCTGGGAAGGCACTTATGAACCTCAAAACTACCACCGGTTTAGAAAACAACCAAACAAACGAATAAAATCTAAACGTCTCCTAAATAATAAAATCTACTCTATACTAATATTATAAAGAGGTAAAGTTATCTGTGAGTGTCATAGGCTATATATTAACTCGAAAAATGGAAAGACTTTTTTGTGTGAGTCGGATTTGTAAAGTAAGTCGGAGAATAAACGGTTGAACGAAAACGTTTCTTACGAACGCTACCTTAACAATGAGCGATATATGATTGAGTTCTAGAGAAAAGTTGTAGAATTTGATAATGCCAAAAAAAAAGGCAGCGACAGTATATGTCTAACTTCAAGGTAAGTAGACATTCCTAAGTAGACATTTTATTTTCATAACTACCGGGTGGCAATATAAATAGACATATTTTATACCTTATAACAAAGAATCAATTTTAAAATATTTGCCTGGCTGTCTGTTTATTTCGGCTAATCTTCGAAACGGTTGTATCTATTTTGACGAGGCTTTCACTTGCAGATAGTTGATGTTATAAGGAGTACCTATATTTAAAAAAAAAGAAAATAGACTCCATACGAATGTAATAAATTAAAGAAGCGGTACCTAGTACTGTGAACGCCACATGCGAGTGTAATAAGATTATTTTTGAACTTCTTATGTGCCCTCACATAAGATAGATTGAAATTTTGATCTGCAACTTTTTGTGTGACAGAATTGATGGTATTAAACACTGTGTTGGGTAGAGTGTTGAAAACACCGGTTTCCGTCCGATCACTACAGTTAAGAAACGTCGGGCAATGTTAGTACTTGGATGGCTGACCGCCTGGGAACACCGCGTGACGTTGGCTTTTTGTTGAATCTTTTTAATTACAATGTTTCACTTCTATCGTGTGCCTTTACTACATGCTCTGTTTATTATATTGGCATCAAAGAAGTATGACTTCTCACGTGTGTACATAAATACATAATATTTTCTAATTATGTGTTTTAACTTCAAAAGATTTTGGTTCAATTTTATATCACTATTATTAGACTATATAAATTAATTAATATAATATATTATTGTCAGTACACAAATGAGTAAATACATTATTACTAAACGAAAATAATTGTTGAGTAAAGACTGTTTGCGCAGCGACGGGCATAGCTAGTTCTATATAAATATATAATTTAGAATACACATTTAAGATACCTACTGCATGCACATTGTACTCGTTTTGATGGTAAGTCGACGTTGATAATTGCTATAATGATTGTCACCCGGCGCAGTGACACCGATGCGATAATTACGTCAAACTTATATACTCGCTGGTCATTATGTGGTAAATAACCGCCAAGGTTGTAAACTCCGCGTTGGATTGACTTTAAGGCACGATTCCAGTGTAAATTTGAAGCTATATTTGATTGTATCGATTTACAAGCTTATGATCATTATATATTATAAAACAAAGGCCTCTGCCACGTCTGTCTGTCCGCGATAAACTCAGAAACTACTTAATGGATTTGCATGCGGTTTTCACCATTAGATAAAGTGATTCATCAGGAAAGTTTAGCTATATAATTAGTCAAGGTTTTTGAAGTGAAACTTCTTTAGTCGCATGAGGGTACATTTTTTACAGATGTAACGTCACGCAGGTATGCAACGGAAGTGACGTCATTTGCAGTAAACGCAGATTTTTCATCTATTTTTCAAGCCTCGGAAATCTACAGTTTTAGAATAAAATAAAAATAATAAATAAGAAATTAAAGAATTAATTTATAAGTCTTCTAAAATAATTATATTATAATTATATTTAATCTATAATTATTACCATTTAATTTTATTATTTTTTTAATTAATAAAAAATTAATTAACTACATTAAATTATTTTTATTTTTTTTTCTTATAAATTAGTTCGCCAAAGAATTTTCACTTCTGACATGTGTACTTTGTACGCACGCATTTTTTTTTATTATCAAAGCGGGACTAAGTCCGCCGTGCCCGCTAGTATAAGATAATTGGAAGTATTGAGACTACACAAGCTAGCCTCATTTCTAAATGGTACTCTCTCTCTTTCGGACTATATACCCCACATGGTGGTGGAGTCAGCCTTCCTTATTTTTCTTCTCCACTTCAATCTGGACATCACATTCGGAAGCATTGCACTCCTTCTTAACCTTCAGCACTTACACCCATCCAATTTGTTTTGGGCCGGCCTCTGGATCTTTAATATTGAATGGACAGCTGTTAAGCCAAATTTCCCACGTAGTCTGGATACTTTCTCATAACATGACCATACTATTGCAGTCTAATTTTTTGTAGCTTGTAGCTATCGATATTGTCGCGCACCCCTAGGCTGCCTCACACTTATTCCATGCGGATTCTATCGAGCATTTCTAAATGGTATATTGTAAGGATTTTTCTCGCAACTGTACTACATTGTATACAAATTACAATGATTTAATTGATGATAATTACAAGGATACAATTCTATTATTGAAATAAACAAAGAGATGTACAAATGACATCTATTACAGTAAAGTTAGACAAGCTTACGCACTGTAGAAGTAAAACTAAGTATTTTGATCAATATTTTAAGAGAATGGCACATTTCAACCTTTATTTCTCTCGCTCTCACAGCCTGCAAACCTATATATACATTTATATGTCATTTTCATTTCATAAAATTAAATTCACACTGTCCCAAAAGAAGTTGCACTTCAAAATCAATATTAAAATCGCAATAAATAATAATTCTCCTTTTTCAGTAACAAGCCAATACTCACTACCCTGTAGTCTGAATAACACCGTTACAGGTGAGAATCGAAGTGGCGTCCCATAGATGGCTTTTAATTTTAATAAGTGAAGTACATATAACCTTTGTAAGAAATATACACACGTATATGTATGTTATGTAAGAAAAATCTTGCAAAATCTCCGAACAGTACGGCCGCAGTAGACGCCGACCACATTAGCGGTAACACTTCGCAACACGCTCGTCTATACAGCGGCACCACGGCTGAAGTCCTTGAGGTTTCGTTACAAGAAATCAAATAAATTTGCCATTCGAGTTAATAACATCGCTCGCGACGCTCTCATACTATAGGTGCAATGGCGAATTACGAGTATATCGGGCTACTTGTGCTGTGTATTTGTTTCTACAATAGTTTGCAGTTGTTACCTCTGCGTGAGTATGTTTTAATTATTTAGAACCAAATATTAAAGCTGTTTTAATATAGTTTCATAACAGTGATAATATTTTTTTTACTACAGCTATTTCACCGGTGATAAGTTTATAACCTAGGGGAAACCTACCCAAATAACCTTCGTTTTTAATACTCTGACCATATTATGATATAGAAATTGATTTTACATTGGATTGTTGACCGATGGAATTTTTATCTCTAAATCTGTCACGTAATATATAAGAACTACTATATAATATTATTAAATGAAAAACTCGCCAAGACCTCCGCAAACAGCGACTCAAGGTTAGGTACGATGCTCCAGAATAGAACCCTCCAGCAAGTTAGTTGCGCAATAAAGTGACACCACACGAGCAACCAAAACACTAGAGACTGCACTTCACATACCTACACATCCATACAAAAATAAACATAGATTCTGTAAGGGACCTACTTTTGGCAGGTTAGCCTTAGCTAAAACTGTCAGATTCTAAATATCGCACACATAGAGATCACACAAATGTATGCACATGTGGTTAGTTATCTCGCTTGAATAGTTAGATTCAATTCGCGGTTCAAAATCAAGGATCGGCGATTTTAACACCATTGCGCTGATTAATATGATGTGCCTTCTGCGCTCATAATAAAGCCCAGTAAATTTCTAAAGATATTGGGGTGTTACAGTGTTACTTCATACAAATTTAAAAAAATTGATTATTATACATGACATTTCGCATGAACGTTGACAAAATAACAGTGATGCATAAGATATTCCATATTCTTTTAAACAGGTTATTGTTTTGTTATTCTCTAATACTGTCAATATAGATTAAAGGTCATGTGAACGCAAGCAGGAATCGTACCTACCTCATGTATCTTTACTATCAGGATACTTATTTAAATGTTAACATTTTTTCGTTCTCATGTATGCGCCATACATACAAGAAATTCAATAGATCAGTGAATGAAATATTTACAGTGTACGAATTTGATGCGGAGTCGATTCAGGGTTGTCACAACATTATTCTTTAAAAAAGTTTGTCTTTTAGAATATTGAATGTTCATTTTATAGTCATATTAATTATGGATTTCCCCAAAGAAACACCTTCATCAATCAAATATCATTATGTATTGGACTTTCATTCCATATGACACAAATATTACTTGGACATGGGTATTGTAATTACCTTAATCGCGTTAAAATTATTGACGACAACATCTGCCCCTGCGACAACACATCTGTGCAAATTCTTTGAACACTTTATTTTGATGGTGGTAGAGCCACGTTGAAATTATTACTGGTTTCACCATGAATGGGTCGGCTCGCCCGGGGTAATACCACCCTCTCACAGAAAACCGACGTGAAGTAACAGTGCTTGCATTGTTGTGTTTCGTTCGGTTAGTGAGAGCGTCGGAGACACATCTCCCCTCCCATTTCCTCTCTCCTCTCCCTCCCCTAACCCTTCCCCCAAAGGGTGGCAACGCACTTGCGACTCCTCTGGTGTTGTTAGTGTCCATGGACGGTGGTGATCACTTAACATCAGGTGACCCACCTGTTCGTTTGCCACCTATGACAAAAAAAAAGAAAACTTGCTCCAAAATTGCCCCAGGTTTAGCACCAGGAGACTAGGGCACATAATTATTTGTGATAATCTTCGTACATGTCCATTCGATTTTTTGAGCTTGATGAAGAAGGAGTCTGCAATCAAATCGTTCAATAATTTTGTCACACATGTGATTGCTAATCTTAAGACATTTAACGGACTTTGAACTTACCACGACTCTCTTACCTGCATCTAAATACCATTTTGAAATAACCACGACTCTCCGACTTGTATATATATCAGGACTAACAAATCTTGGTCACTTAGTATTATGCTCATGCAACACGTCACAGGAGTGAGTACTGAATCGTATCAAATTGCGATCACCCCTCTCTACCTTTATATTGCCAATTCCAAATGATATCTTTGCGAAAACAAGATTTGAAAAAAAAAATCATTATGCAGTCCTAATATTTTTGAAGGGAAATTAGCTATCCACTTTACCTGAAACCTATTTTTGTACTAATTATCTCTATAACAAAGACACTTAAGATCGAATACATATAAATGTGCCAGTGTGCTCCCAGTGTGTTCCCTCCTTCCTATAATATGGGGTCCTTCAAGCGTAACGTGAAGAGACATTTATGCAAGCCGGTATGACAGCGGCGACCGGTGAGGGATAGTGTGTGTCTCGGTGGTCGCCATTGTTTTTAGATTATACTGTGCTCACCATCAGGCACAGTAAAGTCACTTTGCCGTGCTACGATAAAAAAAAAAACTGAAGCGTCATTAGTTTTCTGCGCTAGTCTGCAAAATAATTTAACTGATTTTTATAGTATTGTTTCTGGCACGTATACAATTATCACCGTACGTCTAGGCTACATATCAATACGTTTTGCTGTTGGGCTAGGCTGTAATCATAAAACAAAGACAGCTTCAAATCCAGGCCCTTAGTAGAATAAAATCATATTAAAAGAAATTGAAAAGAATTGAAGAGAATTGAATCTTTGTTCCCGCAAAATAAAACAACCGTTACATCAAAACAAAACCACAAAACAATATAATTTAATACTTTAATTATAACTTAATTCATAATTATTTATGAATAAATGAACTTTTGGTAATTTAATGTATATCCATAAAAACTTTAAAAAACTGGATTTTGTAAAAGACCGGCTTGATCTAAGTACTTAGTAATCTAACTGTCACAAACTAGTCGTCCCATGTTATAGACTGTGTAAAACCAGTAATCGTTTTTTAGGTAATAGTGTTAGAATAAAGTAGAATTTACAAAAAAGTCCCAAAGCATATGTTAAAAATATAAACCCAATCGAGCTTCTCGTTGGCTCTTCTGGATTTCTGGATGACGGGGTTTTTTACCGAACCGGTGCGCGGTGGTAGTTTTGAACTTTATAAACACCTTTTGGGGTGTAAGGGGTGTCAAATAACATCTAAGAATTGAGACATCCAAGCCAACCTCACCTGCACGTGGTGCACCCTGCTGAATAGGTAGCTGGTAGGGTATTAGAGCCTGACTGGGTCGCAACCACCATGTATATGGCGAAAAAGCCCGTCATAAGTGGAAGGGAGGTGGGCCTCCGGCGCTCTCACTGACCGAACGAAACGCAACAATGCAAGCACTGTTACTTCACGTCGTTTTTCTATGAGCGGGGGGTAGTACCCCGGACGAGCCGACCCATTCATGCTGAAACCAGTAATAATTTCAGCGTGGCTCTGCCACCATTGATTTTATTACTAATTGTCCTGACTGTAATTAATTGTACAAGTTTAGTATATGAATATAAAGATACTTTCTTTCCAGCTGACTACATCCACCCATGCTCAGAATTAAGCGATGAATGCTTCACAAAGGCCACACTTGATGCAATTCCGGGTATCGTGAAGGGTATCCCAGAAGCCGGAATCCCTCCACTAGACCCGCTCTACTTGGACAAGAACATTAGTATATTACTTCCCGGTAATCTGAGGATGACTTTCCATAACGCTAAACTCGTTGGACTGAGTTCCTGCGTGCCTGATAAAGTATCGTAAGTATCATAATATTATGCTTCTAATAAGGTAGGCATTAGGGTAGTTCATTTCCGCAAAAACTTTTTTTTTCTTTGCTCATGCAAAATATTAATTTACATATAGAAAAAAAATTCACACCAAGTTTCAGCTCTTAATATTAATTTTAAGTACTTTGGCGGTTTGCTCGAAAAATTAACAGAAAATATACTTTTTTCAAAAACTGTACTTTGACGACTCCTACTGGTGAACGAGTGCGAGTTACACAAAAAAACATAAAAACCATTTTGAAGAGCGTGAAATTCCCCACAAGTTCCATCAAACCGATTTGCAATATTGTAAAAGCCGGGTAAACATCAGAAATTTGAAAAAAAAAAAGTTTTTTTACATGCATTTTGAATGGTAAAACTTTAAATTTAAATTGTAAGTACTTAAATTTAATATTATGAGCTCAAACTTGGTGAGAATTTTTTTTTCTATACGTAGATAAATATTTTGCATGAGCAACGAAAAAAAAAATGTTGCGGAAATGAACCACCCTAGTTGTTTACCCACCATCTATTCAGTTTCCTTAGCCTTTTCCAGCATCTGACCGAATCCGAGAGACTCTGTATTTTTACTACGTTAAGTAAATTTTAATTATCATCATTCATCATACCATGTCCCTGACGGGGTAAGCATCACTTTTCTTCTGTAATCTTTACTCGAATCAGCGCTGGTTTCGTTTCATTCTTATTTTGCCTACGGTAAGTAATTTTTAATTAGGACCATTCGTCTTGCCATGTCTCAAATGGGATAAGTATCATTTTCGCTTATTTTAGTCTTTTGTTGAATACGCGCCGGTGTTGAGGCATTCTATATTTTTCCCACATTAAATACTTTTTAATTTGATCCGTATAAGGAATCTCGGTCTTTCTCGGCTTATATTTCTATGCAGATTTTGTTTATCTTTTTGTATGTGTCTGAACTAACAAATCTTATATATATTTTTGTAAACGTGGATTTTTAAACAACCCCTTATGATTCTACCTTAAAGATAGAAAAATATTATAAACATTTAGATAAATATAGACGTACGAGGTATTGAATACCTTGTGAAATAGTCTCGAGGTCGACAAGGACCAAATACGATTACAAATGTTGTTACTTCATAGATTTTGTATAGGTCCATATTATCATATTGTTTCTACTTTAACTTTGAACTTTACTAGTTAAGGTATAAGAACTTGGCGACACAGGTTTCCATTTTGGGTGTATACGATATAGCCATCAGAGACAACCAGACTAGGAGGCCTCGCGACGACTGAACGCACAGTTAATAATTCTGTAAAATGCAACAAAATATGCAATGGAACTGGTTTGTCAAGGTTTAAAAATATCGTAAGTTTATTATCACATAGATCTATAATGATATAGTGAACAGATATGATTTAGTTTGATTATAGAATTTGCATTCGACATCAATCGATTGGAAGCGACCAAATCGTCCATCTTTCTACTAGCATCAGTTAGGGCCTTCCGGTGAAGCTGTTAAGACCTTGCTGGGTCAATAGCGTAGTCAGTTCGAGGAAAAAAACAAAGTGTTGTCATATTTGGGATCGTAATGAAAAAGTTAGTGAACATTATAATGAACCAACTTTAACTCGTAGCTTAGAATGAGTTGATATATATATTTGATCTATGGAATACATTGACATATAAAAATCCAAGACACACAGTCTCGAACAAAAGTAGCGCTCAAAAATCAGCTTGTACCAAACGACTTAATTGTATTTAACTTATATTTAAACACAGTTTTTTTATTTAAATGAAACAAGTGCCTTGTACCAACAATTTTAAGGTGCTAAATACGTTTAGCGATCTAGGTACTAAATATGTTTAGCGATCTGTCAAAGTTAAATGCTCTGTGGGAACTGTTTAGCGCGGCTAAACGCGTTTAGTGAACTGTCATGGGGTGTCATTATATAATTTTGTGCTACGTTTTTCCGAAATAAAAATGAGTTTTCTAATTTATTCTCCAACGATGGTGAAGAATTTATAGAATTTTTGAGTAGATCAGAGCGACAAATCTTTGAATGAAGTGATTTATTTCTGTCCAGGAATGTCGTTATTCTCCAACGATGGTGAAGAATTTATAGAATTTTTGAGTAGATCAGAGCGGCAAATGAATGAATGAATGAAGTGATTTATTCCGGTCCAGGAATGTCGTCCTAACGTTAAATTTATAAGTTATAATAAATCTCGTGTAAAATTTGGTGCTCGTGAATGATGCTCGGAACTTAATTCGCCTTGTGTGTTCATATTGTGTTCAAAGTAATTATAAACACAATATAATATACAGATTCAGTCGAACAAACTATATATATTAAACTTAACAAAACACAATAACAGTTAACATAATATTAATCCCAGCAAGTACGTAAAATAACACGTTCGTCATTTACAATTTATGCGCGAGCGAAAAGTACAAAATGTCAAACTATAACTCTGTAAAATAATGAACGTTTCGTTTACGCATACATTTTTGCTATTGTACACAAGTTTTATTCAAATTGTGATTTGATTACAACATAATAATAAAGTTATACACTTAAGCGAGAAACGAAACGTCATTGACTACTTTCCCGACATGTTAACGCATTTAGGAGTTTTTGGCGGGGTTTTGGTCTGTCATGTAGTGGATTTTATATTTTATTCATAATCTTGTGTTACTTGACTTTATATTGTGTAAAATTGGTGGTGTTTTATGTAATATAGTTTATTTATTGTGCATAAGTGAAGTGGATAGGAAATAATACAACGGAGTATGGATTCTGACTTGCCACAAAAACTCCCAGGAAAGTTCTAACAAGATGGCTACCATCTTGTTAGTTCATTGAAATTATATCAAGAAACTTGTAATATCGATACTCACTTGACAATGGCAGTAATATTCTACTAGGAGACTGGTTGCCAAAAATAAAATAGAAGAAGAACTTTTAATAATAACTACTCGACAATGGCTGTAATAATCTAAAAACTTTGTTGCCAAAAATAAAGTTAAAAAAAAAACACATTTAGCTAAATCTAAAATTTAAACAGTTGGTACCAGACAACACTAAACATTTAAATTAAAAAGGTTTAGTTAAACGGTTTTTAAATATTTTTAAATGGCATTTGGCAGTCGCCCTTAAACTTAAACGCCCTTAAACTTGATGGACCAATATGAAGATTTTGTTTTAATACGTCATAAGTAGTAGTTACATAACAAATATAACTTTACACATTCATATTTCTACTAGTAAAAAATAATTTTGCGTAATTCGCATACGTATTATTTTTCATTTTAAGATAAAATTGTCACGCGTTATTTACCTTTGCGAAATGTATTGTATATATTATTGTATTTTTTTTACTCAAGCAAGACATTGTGATGATAAATTTGCTGATGGTAAGCACAATACAATCGTTATTTTTCGAACTGTATAACGCTACATAACGTATAACGTACAGCTTTAACTGTTTAGAATATTATCGTAGGACAACGGCGACTATAGCGTGGTCAAGTTATCCATCCCAGGTCATGATAGCTCGTGAAAGCCGATACGTGATTCGTTGGCGTGGTCATTAAACATATACCTATCCTTTTCCTTTATATTACAATGTCTTATGCAATAATACCAGGTCACGCAGAGAGCAACGTTTGTTTATTTTCGACATGCACTGTAACTTCACGGTCCGTGGTATATACAGCCTACTCGGGAGACTTCTACTCTTTAACCTCGACACTGAGGGCGGAGCTAAGATCAAAATTTGTAAGTAACCTTTAATTATCATTACATAGTATAAAACAAAGTCCTCTGCCACGCCTGTCTGTTTGTTTGTTAGCCAAAAACTCAAAAACTACTGAACGGATTTTCATATGGTGCGGTTTTCAATAATGCATAAGAATTGTTTAAGTGTATCACCTGTCAAGGTTTAATTATTATTAGGGCGGAACAACGTCCATTTTTTAGCCTATTTTAAAAATATATCAGAAAAACATTCATAATTGAAAATTTTTCGAGATTTTTCTCTACAAGAATGATGTTAAAGTGAATTTTAGATATTATTTAAATAAAACGTTTGAAAGTAACTTAATAGATGTTGAACACAAACATGCAATAATATTTAAATATCTTAAGTACCTCTTTAGTTCTGAACCGTCGGTATATTAGGAAATCTAACAAACATAAATTTCTTAAGACATCGTTAAAATAATCTAGGTGTATTATTGTGTACAGTGTTGTGTTTCATTGTGTGTAACTGTTTGAGGTTAATTGTGGAAGCATTATGGAGTAATGTAATAAACTATACCTATATATACTAGTCTTTAAAGAAAGGTGTGGTTCGAAATGGCCAAGAATAGCGTCAAGGAAGGATGAATGGAGAAGTTTGGGGGAGGCCTACGCTGCTGAGGCGAGTTCTATATAGTTCTTGAATAAAAGATAAAATAAAAATGTAATAGTAGTATTAGTATGTAGCAAATAAAAGGCTTTTCATTTTTTTTTTATATTTACTAGTAGATATTTGCGACTTTGTTGCCTTGAAAATTGTTTTGTTGTATTGATTTGTACATATTTGTACTCGGATTAATTATGAGCCGTCTTTTATTTAGCTAATTATTGTTTTATTATTCGTTAATTGCTACATAAGAACTGTATACCGTCTCTAAGTTACATCAGATACATTTTAATAATACTACACCCACGGAAATTACGTAACTTAAAATAATATTCTAAAAAGTCTGTTATCTTCTAGTAAACGTTTCATAAATATCAGTTTAACCATTTCCGAGATTAATCCGGATATAACATAGTTACGTCAGTTATATTTATATTTATAAAAAATACTATATGTATCGAATTATTACGTTTATAGTTAATACAAGCCACAAAAGTGTTTTATTTCCAATAATATTTAAATAATTCGAGTTCAATTCAAAACAGTTCTTATAAGACATATCTTAATAAGAATTAATAATTACGTAAGTAATAAAATAAATGTTTATAATGGATTTTTCCTAAAACCTTTAATTTAATTTGCATGAAGGGAACCAAAGGATCCGACTAGAAGTGGTCGAACGTGTTGTGAACAACGAAAAAGGCGAGGGCCATTACAAAATAAACTCGTACAAATACAAAGCGGACTACGGGACCGATCTCAAATTAAACCTTACGAACCTCATCAGAGGGAACCCTGAAATCAGTGAGTATACAAACCACCGGGTCAAGACCATTTTAAAATTATTTGCATAATATTTACTGACGATTGCCGAAATCTGAATACATAGGTATTGCCCGAGTTTATAATTTTGTAATAACTTGCAAAAACATTGTATGTCTCAATAGTAAACAATTAAAATTATGTATGAAGATCATTATTATTAATATTATTACATATTATAAAACCAAACCCTCTGCCACGTCTGTCTGTCTATCTGTCTATTCGCAATAAACTCAAAGACTACCGAAAGGTTTGTCCTGCGGTTTTCACCAGCAGATAAGATGATTCATGAGGAAGGTACATAATTTGTTAAGGTTTTTTTATTATCAGGGTGTGACAAAATCCCCAGGGCCCGCTAGTTCAATAAAAATTGTATATTTTTTCACAGGTGCTCATATCCTCCAAGTGCTGAATTCAGACTCGCAAGCGTTCGCCAAAGAATTCGGTGGTCCTATCTTAGACTACGCGATAGATTACGCTATGAATGTGACTCAGCGATTTTTCGACGCTTACACGTACGATCAACTATCGCATGTTCCGCTAACTGAAGATTTTTTTGAAAAGAATTAGAATTATAAAGACATTGACTAATATGGTTATAGATATAGAACTTAGTATCGTCTAAATTATTAGTATCGCATTGCCTTTTTTAACTTTAATGGTGTATTGACCATAATATCATATGATGTTCAATAACGATGTGGTCTCATAATATAAATATGAGGGGAAAGCTAGAGGGTGGTAGCTAGCCAGATGGCTTTAGAAAAATCCACCTTTTTTTCTTTCTACATGGTGAAATCCGTAACGGATATCCATCTCGCCGGGCAGCAGAGGATGGATATGCCCAAGTCCCACGGACTAACACCCCATAGTACCTTCTTACACCCTTTGGCCGGGGGAGCACGGACTGTCTAATCGACACTACGTCTGCTCCTCCAACAGGTGTTGTCCCCTCCTAAGTGGCCCAAACTGCGGCCTGAGGGGTCAAGATGGTGGCCCCTTAATGGCGAATGGATGTTACCTCCCCTGACGAACTGTGGGAGTCGCATCGGCATAATGCACCTCCACCACATGAGCCTGTGCAGTTTAACTGCCCGAAGCGACGGACACGCCTTGTCTATCGCGTCTAGAAGAAGCGACCTACCAATGCCATGATTGCATTGGGACGTATTCCTTTACTGAAAGTTTTTAAATCACTTGCATGGATTCGAACCCTACGCAGTGTCCGGAAAAGGTTTCAACAAAACAAAATCATCGCTTTCTCTTGTCCTTGACTTCCTATTTTTACTGTTTTACAATCTTTTATTACAACTGACCAGTTGTATAGCAATCACTATACATTATGTATCTTACAATAGCAGTACAATTTGCCGTGATATCAGTATTGTTGATAGACCTTCCAAAGTTATCCTCTCTCGGTTTATAACATTTCCGGATTAACCAGTGTATATTCAGTTGCTAAGAGGGTTGCAGGTCAGCGTGATAATGGCGACAGGCAATAGATTATATATCTCTCAGCTAGTCACCGTCGCTTTAGAATTCGTGTCTATTGCTATAGGTCAGTGCAGACAATGAGTCGTGTCCTGATAAAAAATAAGTGTTTATGGAAAGTGGGTGCTGTACTATGACCACACGATAGAAGTGAAGACTTAGAAATAAATACATGCACGAATACATTTTAACTTGTGGACCGGTCCCTAAAGCTTACTTACTGTAACAAAATTGGTGTAATAATTGAGAAAGTGTCGAGGTTGATATAATAATTTAGATATACAAAGACTTACGAAGTATTTGAAGTACATCACTGCATGGAGTTGGATTTTAAGTTTAAGTGTTTACGTTAATTTGGTATATTATTAAATTAATTTTATATTTTTATTTAATTTTTATATTTGAAAGTTTTTGATAATAAATGTTTTATATAAATATGGTTTGCTTTTTATTTGGGAAATTATGTTATTGTTAAAAAATTCTTTTTTGGTTTTGGTTGTTAGAAGATTTACGATGAGTTTACTTTAAGACTTACTTTAAGAGTGGTAGAGCCACGCTGAAGCTATTATTGGTTTCAGCATGAATGTGTCGGCTTTGATAACTGCAAGCGCTCAGCAAGTTGGTTGGATCCTGGTTCAGCACCTAACACTTACCCCTAGAAAAGTGATGGTCACTGTTAGGTGGTCTAGCGCCGGTGTGATTTGTCACAGCTTCTTACCAAACGGGGTGGGCATTATTGCAGATGTGTACTGTGAAGAACTGAACACAATGATGAAGAAGCTGGCACATCTCCAATCAGCATTGGTCAATCGCTCGTCTCCGCTGCTCCTGCGCGACAACGCGCGACCTCATACTGCACAGCAGACGGTATCCAAGTTGCAAGAACTGGGGTTGGAAGTTCTGCGTCATCCGCCCTACTCCCCAGATCTTGCGCCTACAGACTGCTACTTTTTCCAGAATTTGGTGAACTCCTTGGCGGGAAAAAAATTCAATACCCGAGAGGCAGTACAAAATGTCTTTGAAGAATTTGATGCCTCCCGTCCAGCTGATTTCTTTAAGAATGCGGTCGCAAAAATGCATTGATTGCATGGGTGATTACTTCGAATAAAAAATATTGGGAAAAAAATTGTTTAAATTTTTTCATACAAAACGGCAATTTCGTAGGTAAAGACCTAATATGAGTCGTTACATTTCAAAATGAGCTAAATCCATTTTAGCCCTTACTAATATTTTACGCTACTTTTAAAGATCTTCAAATTTTGCACATGTAAAACACGAAAGTCATAAAAAACTAAAATCCTTATGGAGAGCAAAATTTAAGCTACGTTCTCGGTGTATAAAAACTGGAAATCTTAGAAAAACTAAGCATGTTATATGAATGCTTAAATTAGGATTTAATAACACATACCTATGTCTCAAATGAATGAACAGATAACAATAAACTTTATCTTCATATAAATAAAATGATAGAGGTCTACTGTTGTGCATCAAATAAAAAGTAATGGATAGATATCGTTAAAAAAAAATAGTTTTACTTTTTAGACACTTAGTCATTATTTAAAAAAAAATAGTGCGTTTTAGAATGGCAGTTACCCGCGATTTCATCCGCATGAAACTTAACAAAAATGTGTTTGTGCTGTTCACTGTAAACATGTGCATAAGATGTGCGTTGTACTGGATTCCAAGAATAAATATAATTGAAATTCATATATCATTGCTTACAATTCACAATTGATCGCATCTTTTAATTATCATTTTCGAGTGGAAAAATATCCTAATCTATAACATTTACAATGGGATTATGATAACTAAAGTAAGATACGAAATGTTTAAGTGCTATTTTCTCAATATTTCTTGCAAAAACTGAATCAAGAAATATTGGACGCTACTCGTTGCTAACGTTCGCGCTGGCCTGTAACAGGTACGAGGGTCACCTTCAGACCGTCTCGCAGAAGGAGGTGGCGGAGAGGGTCTGTGAGCTGGACCCTCAAAGTGGCCGTCTCCGCCAATGGAGTATGAGTCGGGGGCCATCTTCCCATTGCACAGGTCCGGCGGATGGAGGAGACGGTCGGTGTGTACCCGGTTGTCTCCTAACAAGACTGAACCGACATCTAAGGGAGGTCTGCGAGAAAGACAGGCTTGAAGAAATATTATTTACATGATCGGAGAAGTCATTATTGTGATTTATAATAAATATATGTAGGAATGAGATATTGGTCCATGAATTTACAGTCTAATAGTCGAGGAATAAAATAGAATATATTGAATTTTATTTACTTCATTGTAATTTTATAATTTAATTAAATATTCATAATGATGTCATGGCTTCTTAATTGAGTGTAACTTATATATAAACTAGCGGTTCCGGCGGTCGTTGTCTTGGTAATAAAAAAAATCCTAAAAATCAACCGCACCACCCAGACGTGTCCAATTGTGAATCAAAATTATCCTTGAATCAACCTGAACACACACAAAAAATTTCATCAAAATCTGTCCAGCCGTCTAGGAGTTCAGTTACATACACACGGACAGAAGGATTATAACAGGTGTTAGGTTAGTCGCTTCAGTACATTTAACATATAATAGCGGGCCTAGCCGACGCTGTCTCGCCCTGACATTAAAAAAAGTCTTGACAAATTATATACTAAAACCTTCCTCACGAATCACTGTATCCACTTGTGACCGCATGAAAATCCGTTCAGTAATTTTTGAGTTTATCGCGAACAGACAGACGCGGTGGGGAACTTTGTTTTATACTATTTAACACATAAAATAATAAATTCAAAACAAATACTAATGGTCGGCTCGTCCGGGGTAGTACCACCCTCTCATAGAAAACCAACGTGAAGTAACAGTGCTTGCATTGTTGCGTTTCGTTCGGTCAGTGAGAGCGCCGGAGGCCCACCTCCCCTACCCTCTCCTCTCCCTCCCAACTCCCTAACCCTTCCCCCCAAAGGGTGGCAACGCACTTACAACTCCTCTGGTGTTGTTATTGTCCATGGACGGTGGTGATCACTTAAGATCAGGTGACCCATCTATTCGTTTACCATCTATGACATAAAAAAAAAATCAGCGCCTATATTACTGAAACCGGTGAATAAAATTTATGCAAGTAAATTTCTCGAATTGTAATTAATACATTAAATGTGATTGCCGAGTAAATGAACGGTACGGTGTAAATAACCTATTGCAAGTACCTATGTATGTGTGTTAATTTAATTTTTTATATGTCGGTAACAATTTTATTTTTGTTAACCAGTCTTCTAGTAGACTATTACTGCCATTGTCAAGTGAGTATCCATATTACAAGTTTCTTGATATAATTTCAATGAACTAACAAGATGGCGGCCATCTTGTTAGAACTTTCCTGGGAGTTTTTGTGGCAAGTCAGAATCCATACTCCGTGGTATTATTTCCGATCCATTTATGCACAACAACCAAACTATATTACGTAAAGCGCCACCAACATTACACAATATAAAGCTAAATAACACAAGATTATAGATAAAATATAAAGACCACTACATGGCATTCCAAGATCCCGCCAAAAACTCAATTTTATTACTGATAATAAATGTAAAATAAAATTAAAATAAAGACAGTTTATGGAATAATAATGTGAGAAACAAATTCATTATCTACTCGTAGTGTGTTGTTTCGAATGACGAAATTTATCGATTTCTAGCTGGTACCATAAATCTGTTCCTATGGAAATTGTTTTGGTGTTTTACGGGTATTTTATTTGTAGCATGCGCACCGCCGAAGTGGCTTTCTGCTAATCTGGGGACCCCGAAGGGTCTTCGAGAACCTTCGAGAGTTTTCGTTCAGATCCAGCTAACAACAGTAAAGATACAATGCACGTACCTCATGATCTTCTCTCTGTTCCAGCTGGCCGCTGAGCTTCCACGAATGTTGGATAATGATTCTTGTTTTGATGATGATATTTGTTTCAGCTGCTCATTATAATGATCGTCTCGATAGTTCGATGAAAAACAGAAGAATGAATGACACTTTTTTCTTTTTTGTTGACGTTCACGTGCATGACTACCAAAAAGTTGGAGTCTCGATACTATTAATTAACTGATATCTGAACGTCAACAATCGATTTATATAAAAGAGGTTTTATTCAATAATGATGACGATACATTATCTTATAATGAAGGAATTGTAGACTAACCTTTATTTTTTCACTAGCGGCCGCTCGCGGCTCTGCGTTTGAATCTTTATAAAGGACGATATAAAAAGTTTATATAATTGGAAAAAACTATAAAATACATCTTATTTTTTAATTTCTAATTGAATTACCAGTTTTCATAGATGTCATTGCAAAAAAGACGAATTTCCATACAAACTTTCGTCCCTTTTTCACTATCTTAGGGGTTGAATTTCCGAAAGTCTTAGTACACAACTACACGGCAAAAGGAATTTGTATTTAATTTTTTTCGTCCCAGTCCCAGTAGTTTGGGATATATACAATATGTATAAATGCTGACTTTGTCATTAGTAAGTACTTGATCTCTATGACCATTTTATCGATTTTAAATTACAATTGCTAAATTTAACCATTACTGCTTAGCCCCTTTGGAAAAGCGTAGTGATTTGTATCGTTAATAATACTCTATAAAAGTTTGTAAAAGTCCCTTCAAAATCATTTTAGAGATTAATCGAATTCAAACAACAGTTACTTCAACTGCAATCTATATATAAACTAGCGGGCCCGGCGGATGTTATCCCGCCCCGATAATATAAAAAACCATGACTAATGACATACCTAAACCTTCCTCATGAATCACTTTATCTAATGGTGTAAACCGCATGAAAATCCGTTCTGTAGTTTTTGAATTTATTGCGAACAAACAGGCAGACAAAATATAGAAGTAGCTCAGTGAAGCTGTTAAGACCTTACTTGGTCAACAGCGTAGTCAGTTCGAAAAAAAAAAAAGTTTTTTTTGTTGCAAATCAACCCTGAAATTATGTATTGCACTTTATCGCTACTCCAAATTAAAATATGTATTATAGCAATGGATTATTGTAATAAAGTTATATTTAAGGGTTACATTCTCCCGTTGAGTAGTTTTTGTGTTCAGACAGACGTACCCGAGGACTTTGGGCAGTGGAGGCAGTGGGGAAACGGTTAAGAACATTCTCCTTCTCTGTTTCTGAGCCGATTTTCTTCATTCTTTTTTTATTTTGCAGCTACTGACGAGTTTTAGTTTCATGAATTAAGTTGTTTTCTTTATGGTCGAAGTTCGACCACTGGAGGAGCACTAGTAATACAAAAATATACTATTTCTGAAGAGTGAAGAAATATCTGGAATAATCGAGAAACCTTTACAAACATCACGAATAAACTCATACCAATAGCAAGTAACGGATTTCATTTTAAAAAATATGTAAAAAGAATTTCAGTGATATTCCATTGCCAATAGTTGGCATGTTAACTAGACGTCCTAATTCAGGTATAACATGGTAGTCGTGATTTGTGATCGCACGTCCGTCCACCCACGAAGCGCTTTCACCGCTGGCATCGATGTATAGGGGATAGAATCAATATAAATGTAATAAACGATTAATCGTACCGCATATCAAAATTAAAAACACTTTATTCAATTTAGGCCCTAAGAAGGCACTTATGAACGTCAAAACTACCATACATAATCAACATATTTAAATAAGTTATTTTCCATGCCCTTTTTATAAGTATTTCGATGAAAAGACAGTCTAGAAACCATAGTTTTTTTTATGTCAAAACACGGCAAAAGAACAAATGGGTCACCTAATCTTAAGGGATCACCACCGTCCATAGACACTAGCAACATCAGGGGAGTCGCAAGTGCGTTGCCAGCCTGTGTATGGGGGAGAGATAGGGAAAGGAGAAAGGGGAAGGGAAAGGAGGTGGGCCTCCGGCGCTCTCACTGACCGAACGAAACGCAACAATGCAAGCACTGTTACTTCACGTCGGTGTTCTGTGAGGGGGTGGTACTCCCCCGGGCAAGCCGATCCATTCATGCTGAAACTAATAATAGCTACAGCGTGACTGTAGCACCTTAATGATAAACCTTAATAGTACACAACTACACACATAGCCCATTATATTAAATCATCAAAATGGATCAGATGTGTAAACATAGAAAGCCCTAACCATCTTATTACTAAGTGCTGCTGTTAGCTGGAACACACACACATACTTTTTTTTCGAACTGACTACGCTATTGACCTAGCAAGGTCTTAACAGATTCACCGGAGTACTAAGGCGAGCGCTTAAGGCACTTATCCGATTTTATTTGACAACTAGCTCAAGGGTGCACGGCACACTTCGGCTTTGGCTGTTGCCTGATACATGCAATTCGCGACCTATCTGAGCTAAGCTAATCTAACTATGCATACATGTATGAGTTGTTGAAACATATATGTGTACCAAGCATATATACCCCTTCCTCTTCTCCTTTCCCTCTTCCCTTCCTCCCTCCCCCAACAGAGGTTGGCAACGCATTTGCGACTCCCTTGGTGTTGCAAGTGTCTGTGGGCGGTGGTGATCACAACATGAATTGACCCATATGTCCGTTTGCCTCCTATGACATAAAAAAAACAATTGGAGAACATTTTTCTTATTCCACACACTAAAATCTTATAAAACCATTACCACATAAAAAATTGAGAAAAGAGAGAGAGAAGACCAAGATAGTCAGTTAAGTTTGATTTCATATAGCAGTTATCTCTATCTGTCGCAGTTAAGGACTAAGTTGGGGAGCTGATGTTACTCGCGCCGGCAAGAAATGTACCTCTCATTCCCCTACACGTACTCCCTGAGTGATGCTAAAGAATAACTAATCTTCGGCCGCTGCACTTTTCCACATATTTTATTTTTTTATAAATTACTAGCCTCTGCCCGCGACTTCGTTCGCATGGATTTTTTTTTTTCTCGAACTGACTACGCTATTGACCCTGCAGGGTCTTTACAGCTTCACCGGACTACTAAGGCGAGCGCTTAAGGCACTCAGCCGATTTGGTTTTTAGGTAACATACACAAGGGCGCATGCGCACCTCGGCTTGGGATGTTACCTGGAAAAAGTCGCGTCTGACCTAGCTAACTATTCTAAGCTATTCATACATATATACATTTGTGAACCATACAGTCGAAATTGCATGATTCACAAATGAATATGTGTCTATCGGAATGAAACGAAGTAAACCTATTCGATTCAGTTCTAACGTTATGCGTATTCATACAAATAGGCAGACAGGCAGACAGACATTTCTAAAAATGATTAATATGTATTTTATTACTTATTCCTAGACACCTGCAATAATTTTTTTCACGAAAATCGAAATAGTACAGACACGTTAGATTTTTTTTTCTCGAACTGACTGTGCTATTGACCCGACAGGATCTTTACAGCTTCGCCGGACTACTAAGGCGAGCGCTTAAGGCACTCAGCCGATTTGGTTTTTAGATAACATACACAAGGGCGCACGGCACCTCGGCTTGGGCTGTTACCTGAAAAAAGTCGCGTCTGACCTAGCTAACTATTTTAAGCTATTCATACATATATTTATTTGTGAACCTGAAATTGCATGATTCACAAATGCATACGTGTATATCGGAATGAAACGAACTAAACTATTTGATTCAGTTCGATAAGGGAAAAAAACAAAACCCTCCCACCATGTGTATGTATGTGCACGTGTGTGAGAGAGATGATCTCATATGTATGTACAAGTGATGTGGGTGAGTCACTGTATCGCGATAATAATATCTCGAGGGCTCCATGCGAGGACGACCTCGGCTCGAGATATTACTAAGAGCCACGTGGTGTATGGGAACGAAAGAGAAATCCTTCCCTCGCGGCGGCGTGGGGGTCGGTTACGCGTGCGTGGGCGCAACACACATTTGAAACGATCGAATTTAAATTTAATGAACGGCGTCGGCGCCGGAATCTAAAAATAGACATAGCAAAAATTATTTTTATTACTCGGTCGTTTTAGGGGGAGATGGACGTAAATACACGGATTTACTCTATTTATATGAGTTATTTATATTGAACGGCGGCACGCGCGAGCCTTTGTAGGGTAGCCGCGATGGCTGGGAATCTATGTATCGCGGTCGGAGGATTCCTTCGTGCGAGAACACTCCTTGGTGGAGTGGTCGCCGAAGCACTTAACGCACCTGGGTTTCAGGCGACCATTTCGTGCGGAGTGTCCGTACACCTGGCAGTTGTGACACTGCGAGGGTACAGACGTTTTGCGCGGCGGCTCGACGATAACGCCGGAGAAGCCGCAGAGGGTCGAGATATCGAAAATCGCTTTCCCTTCATGGGTGCGATCGAGGACTACTAAAATCATATTGTAGGGTGCCCTGGTGCGCGGGGAGCGCATGCGATGTACCTCACGGACAGGGATATTCTGCCCGTTGAGGTCGTAGGAAATGTCATCTGTCGGGATCTCAGCGGAGACTCTACGGATGACTACACGTAGATGATGCTCTTCCTCAAGCGAGTGGGTGAAGTAACCGTACTTGTTTTCCCGAAGCTTTCTACGGAACCCGCAGCGTCGGGTGAAGCCGGACTATCGGGGATCGTTACCTTAGGGGCTTTTTTGGGTGCACTAGCGCCACTTGGGTTGGGACGCTTACTTGAGGGCAGATGGCCCTCACTATCGGAGGAGTTGACGGGAGGGTGCTCCCCTTTGGCACTTTCGCGCCATTGACGTTAACTCCGTTCGCGTGGAATAACTATTCTTCTTTGGGCTAACGCTACTAACACAGTGAAAGCTCTCAAGAGAAAAAAATACCCCGATTTTAAATCAGTCTTCAACCGTGCTCCGCTACTATTAGTCTTAGCGTGATGATATATAGCCTTTCTCGATAAATGAGCTATATAACACTGTAAGAATTAATCAAATCGGACCAGTAGTTCCTGAGATTATAGGGGTATAACGTCACAAACTTTACGGCTTTATAATATTAGTATAGATATGGGGCAAACGAACAGGCGGGTCACGTGATGGTAAATGATCACCGCCGTTCATAGACACTAGCAACACCAGGGGATTCGCAAGTGCGTTGCCGGCCATTGAACCTCGAACCGAGAAAATAAGATGGATACTCTTTTTAGCGATGCGATTAAATAAATTTGTAGCAGTAATTGCCCTGTGCGTTCGAGAGATCGTTTCAAAAACTGTAGCTGGACGTCTCACTCTTCTCCCCTACACGCCAAACCAAATACCGGGTACTGTACAACGATTTTCAATATTCCATTCTAACCCCATAGTTGCTATGAAAGCTTAATATTTACAGCTAACGCCCGCGCACGAACAAATTGGGAACAATTTGCCTGCAGCTATTGTAAATTATATCCCTATACACGGAGAAAATGTTCGAGATACAAATTATATTAGTGCCTATATCAATTTAGATGGGGCATTAATATGTGTCATTTCATTTTAACTTTGCAAAATCATTTTAGGGTATATCATATCCGATAAGCATTAAACCCTTGAGTCATTTGAATTTGTAAATAGTACTAGAAACAATTCGATTTTGATTTAATTTATTTACTGAAGTCAACATACAGATGACATAATCTTATAACTAAATTAAAACAAAAAAGTTATAAGGTTTTCCGACAGAAGTGAAAACTGGAAATAAATGAAAAACTGTGCACTTTTTGAATTTTTAAATGAATTATAGTCTAAATTAAGTGTCTATATTTTATAATTGGAAAATTGAAATTATTAACATAGTCTGGTTTTCACATCTATTATTACTCGGAGCAATAATTATGTATATAAAATTTATTACTTAAACCAAAATATGATGGGCTGCATAAACTTAATACAAAATATCAATATTACATGTACACAGGCCGCTATAATACTGTCGGGAGACAGTGCGAGGGTTATGTGGGACTCCTACCCACTAAAAACCCCTCTGCCGCTCAGCGCGGAATGTGGACCAGGGAGCGGTTTCACGACTAGCATACGCCACAACCCTGGCCACGCGCTTGGTTCACCCACAAAATGGTAAAACGGGGACCCTCCTCTCGGGAGGAGAGATATCTCTCCCCATGCTTCTGTGTTGAAGCGGCGGCTGTGACCGTGCTTTTACGTCGCGGGCCTTCCTTTCGCGGCCCCCACGTCCGTCACCTGATCCTTTCCGTTCGCAGCAACGGACGCCGCCACGTCCGTTACGAAGGCATGTGATAATACGCATTCCTAGTCTGACGCAAGCGCAATACGACACGAGCATGTCGGGGTCATCGGTGAAGCGAACACATAAGTTTTCCCCTTACCAAATCTTTATTTTTTAAGTTACTAAACCCGCTTAAAGAAGTAGTCACGTAAAAAAAATCATAGTCCAAGAAATCTTTGACAAAAATTGTTACGATTAAACAAGTATTAATATAAATAAATGTAGAAATGTACGCAGAAACAAACTCACTAGCAATTATAAAGCCTACCTAACCTAACCGTAACTACAGTAATACATTATATATTGTCTGCATTATTTTTTTTATATAAACTTCGAACTTTCATAATATATCCACATCATTGGAATACAAATTGTTACAAAGTGTATGTATGTACATATGTATTATACAACACGTTTAATTTGCACACATGTAATCAAATAAACATAGTTTTCTAGCATTCGTTTTATATCATGTACCCATAGTTTGAATATGAATAATATAGATAACATAAACAAAAAAGAGCAGAGACTAGCTAATCCATTATCGTAGAAGATTTACTGCATTGGAACCCAATTTACATATTTAGAATAAATTTTATTCATTGCAGTTATATTCCGAAAAACATGCTTGTTAACTTCAGTATATAGAAAGAAAGAAAGAAGAAAGAAATACTTTATTGTTGGAACAACCATACAATTAAATTAAATTACACAAACTAATTAGACAGAAAAAAAAACATTTTAAAAATGAAAAAATAGATGTCCAACAATTGGCGAACCCATTCAGCAAAAATCTGCAATCCTGTAAGTAGTACTGCAGCGCTGATTTTCGATGGGAGCCTATATATGATGATAAACGGACGTTAAAGTTAGTACAAAATTTGAGACGAACAAACAAATAACACAGACACGCGTAACACGTCACGGTTGGTCATACTAAAGAGAAATAACTGCTGTATAGTGTATTTATATATCGGTGGTATTTATTTATTTATTTATTTATTTATTTATTTATTGAACACCAACACAATGTACACTGATCATTATTAAAATAATACACGCACAATTTGAAACGGTAAGTGTCATCGTAATTAGAGGTGTAGACTGCATGCTTAAAAACTTATAAACGAATAAAACCTATTCATATTGTCATTTCTCTATTACATAGAAATGAATATCAAGATAATAGAAATAATTAATTAATTATTCGTAAACTTATTGTATTCTTTTCTAAAAATTTTCATTCAAATTAACTGTCCACTTTGGTTTCATATATGTGTATTAACCAATTAAATGAGACCAAATCTCCACTATCAGTATATACTGAAAGTCAATATGTCAACTCTGAAGATTTTCCTACTGTGATGCATTTTTTATATGGAGATGTTTTAACCCTGCCTTTTCAGTTTTCCGTATGATTTTTTACACATTTTCTTTCATAAAAATCTTATCCTGACAATTATAAACATAACAAAACAGAATTAACAGAATATATGACGATAATTTTTATTTATAAAGGCTTAAAGACTATTACGTGCACTATTAAACTATGGCAATACTTGTATCGAAGTCACGCAAACACCAGACAGAGACATTGACTAAACTTTGACTAAATGTCAACAGCCCATTATTAAATGGAATATTCGAATTCGATAATGTATATTTACTCTCAAGTGAAAATTACTATTTCTTGTAGTTATACTTTGACTAAAACAAAAAAATATCCACGGATCGTTAACCCCATTAAACTCCACAGCAGTTTGCCTCTCGAAGTTTTTCTATGCAGACATTTTTCTCGTAAACTTAAATAAATGGAAAGCGATTCCAAAATAAACAAAATTAAAGAAAAGCACGCGACTGTTGGGAAACTTTTGATTGTCATTTGTTTTAACGAAAAAACAATCTATTTTAATGTTTTAATAAAGCGATAAAGCGTACTTTGAACTCTGAATAATGCAATGAAAAGTTTTATCTTTGATGTTTCATTTACAATTTAAATAGTTTGATTTTATAGCATTTGAAAGTTAATCTGAGCTTTTTGTAAGGGTTCCATTGTAATAATACATAATCTTATAATAACCGTAATAACCTTGTGGTGGTGGTACTTTTGCTTTCTAGTTTATTACTTTGATGAAGTGAGGTTATAAAAAATTGCCATTTCAGTTTTTTTTTTTTTGACAATTACCTTATAAAACTTCAGTTAGAAACTAAACTTATACCTAGTAAACACAAATCTACACAACTACAACTTAAAAGAATATTATTTGTATGTACATAAATCTTATAGTACATCGTCACTTTGTATCAAGTGTAATTATTATCAAATGCGTGTAATCTTATGGAGTATAAATAAAAATATTTACGAATTTTAACGAATGTTAATCAGTATTGATTTTGTAAAATCAGTAAGCAAATAACAACAGATATTAAAATGATAACTATATTTCTTTCTGGAAATAATCCTGTGTAAATTCTATATGAATAAAAATCATTTACCGAATGTATATAAGCGCATTACTTCACAATGGCTGCACCTATTTGTATAATTCTTTTTTTGTTGTGTCCGTAATTATCAGGATAAGGTTTTATAAAATAAAATTGTTTGAAAAATGTCACGGAAAAATTTGAATTAAAAAATCTACATATATATAAAAAAGGTGACTGAAATAAAATACAGTAGGGAAACTTTTATTTCTATATTTTTTAATAATTTTATTATTATTTATTTATTTCATTACGTAGTCGTACTGGAAGGGAAAGTTGTATTGTCATTTTCTTCGTTTGTACATAGTAGTTATAAATCTTTATACATAAATTTGTTTTTTACACATACAGACATACACACTATGTCAGTGAACTCCTCCTAAACGGCTGGACCGATTTTGATGAAATATTGTGTGCGTGTTCCAGTGGATCCGAGAATTACTTAGTTTCACAATTGGACCCGGAAGGTGGCGCTGCGGTTGAAGTTTAGATTTTTTTTTATTATCAAGGCAGGACAACGTCCACCCAACCCGCTAGTGTTGTATATAATTACGGTTATTTTTTTTTTAATAGTCAATGTCATCCAAATACAAAATGTAAAAAATCTTTCTTGAATAGTTACCGCGTCGCACAGTGGTTTGTATCTGTAGTAGAGGTCATTAAAAAAATGGACTTATAATTTTCGACAATTAGTCTGCCCCCAACAATTAAGTGACAAAAAAAGATCTAGTTATAACCATGCAAAGCCGGGCCGGGCACCTAGTAAGACAATAGTTCCATTGGACATTGTGAAAATTGTGTATTTATATATTTACAAGTGATAAGTACTACACTAACAAATCCTCTTGAGACTCTAAGTATTCAGGCTGAATGAACATTTATTTCGAATCGCTTCCAAACGTCTGGCATATTGCTGATAAACCTTATAAATCACATTTATAATGTACACTCTTATAATTAATTCATATGCCGTTATTAATTAAAGTACAGTGCATTCCGGCCAATCGTACTTCACGTGCAGACCAGGTGTACAATTGCAAACAAAAGTGATACCACAATTATTTTATTACACTAATTTATTAATTAAAAACGGTATGTGATAAAAATTAATAGATTTTATGAGATTCTGTCTGGTATATCGATCGCTCCTACTTAAATTATTACAGAAACAAAGGTTACATAATGGTGAAGATTTCTTACACAGTTTACATAAAATTATATATTTGATTGAAGAAGGCGTTACTTTGTGGAAATCCATCATTAATATTATAGTAGACGCTACTTTGCATTTCCGCCTGGAATCGATGGAATACTACTACGTCTGACTGCAATTAATCAATATCAGAGTTAGAATATCCCGTAGATAAGTAACTCAAAATAAACAACGGTTATGTATTAGAATATCAAGAATATTTATTTACTATAGCAATAACATAAAACGTAAGTAAGAATTATGTATGTATTGTGAGAAATATAAACAAAACTTGATATTTGATTGAAGCTCGCATCGGAATAGTCAACATCGATCTGAAGATGCTCCGTGAAGTTTCTTGATATAATTTCAATCCATCTTGTTAGAACTTTCAATGGGGGTTTTTGTGGCATCTCAGAATTCATGGTCCGGGGTATTATTTTCCATTCACTTCACTTATGCACAATAAACAAACTATATCACATAAAACACCACCAATTTTACACAATATAGAGTCAAGTAACACAAGATTATGAATAAAATATAAAATCCACTACATGACAGACCAAAATCCCGCCAAAAACTCTCAATAAAATAGTTTCTTCTGCTTTATAGGATTCAAAAGTTTCTGAATTTTCCATTCTAAGGAAAAAGCAAAGGTATCTAGACCGTGCAGCCAAGTGAGACGTCATTCCATAATTGCCAATTCTGAAGTGTGTCTTGTGATAATTTTACTTTTAATGTTCTGAAAAGATGGTGGTTTCCTAGTTAGAACTTGCCATGGCGTTTTTGTGCCTCCTCAAAATTCATGCTCCATGGTATTAGTTCCCATCCGCTTCACTTGTACACAATAACCGAACAACATTACGTAACACCACTAATATTCTAAAATATAAAGTGAAGTATATACAATCCATTATTCGACAGAGTCCCGCCAAAAATTCATTTAAGTTTAAGCTCCATACAAACGATTGTAGAGCTCAAGAGGCACAGGTCAAAAGACTGTTAGCATAGGTTAAAAAAACCTGATTTATTACAAAACTGGAAAAATAATAAAGTGTAACGTAAAATTAAATTTTTTATTTCAAATATATTATTAATTATTTTTCATTTGTACGATATTTTTTTTACTAAACTAAGAAATAATAATATGCACGTAAATATCTAAATGTTATAGATTTTAATATAAATCTAATAGATCCAAAAATAGATAATAATCCATATCTAATAGATGTGGGACGTCAGATGTAGTAAACCGAAATTATGCAATATTGAACAATAGATTTTATGAAGACAATAGATTTTTTTCTTTTTTAATTAGCTATAATTATACACGATCAAACATTAACGACTGCAAATTTATGGTAATTAAAAAAAAAATCATAATTTATTACACTGTCTTATAGATAAATGTATTATTGCGAGTATAGTCAATTTTCGTGCCAATAGACGCAAGTATTAAAGACCTGAATTAAAAAAATAAAATAAAAAGATGATCCGCCATGTTCGTCTTAAAGAAACAGTTAAAGGGTCAAAATTTTCAAGTAACTCTGTTCTGAATGTTAAATGTATTGATATACTTATGATTTTTAGTTTCTTTATTTCAATTCTTTAAGGGTGTTATTACAAAAAAGTTAAATACGTATTGAGTACTTGTTTTAAAATGGTTTCGAATTAAATGCACCGCGGTCGCTGAATTTTCGCCATCTTTAAAAAAATCTTTAAGTTATTTAACTTCTCTGGGGACGTAAAATCAGCAGATTTCTTAATCTTCATCTTAAACTTAAATTAATTAAATAATCTCCTGATACAAGATTATAGTGGTCTCAAAATATGTTAATATTTCAAACCAGTACTGAAATATGAAAAAACGTTTACCGCACGACAGTAGGAAGCCATTAACCGGCCCAGACTCCGAGCTATTGATCTGGCTAAATTTACAACGCGTCGCGTGCAGTAATTGAGCAGTTTGCAGTGGATAATGGGAAATCCATACTAAGACGATAATACTACATCATTATATTTCACAACTTGGCTTGAATTACGTACAAATTTATAAATAAAATAAAAAAAATATTAATCCTTTATTTTTATTTCCTAGTTTACAGTGTGAATTATAAGATGTACCAATAAACTGCCTGGTAATTTCTAACAATCTATCTAGCTATGATTTTCTTAGAATATTGAAGTCATCAAAAGACGAATAATACCCGTTTCGTAATAGCAGTAATAATATGCATTAAGTGGATTCTTTGCTAATATAAGAAGAAAAGTATTTAAGAGTAGCTCTTATGTCAAAGTTTTTTTTGTTATATATCATAGAAGGCTAACGAACAGATGGGTCACCTGATGTTAAGTGATCACCACCGTCCATAGACGCAACAACAAAGGAGTCGCAAGTGCGTTGCCAGCCTGTGTTTGGGGAGAGGGGATGGGGAGGGGAGGAGAGGAGAGGAAAGGGGATAGGGAAAGGGAGGTGTGCCTCTGGCGTAATAAGTAATTTTATTATTATAATTTTAATTATCAGTACTTTAATGAAAATTAATAATTCAATCTTGAACGCATACATAACTTGTATGTATAAAATTATATTTGTGCATAAGGATAATAATAATTAAGGTAAACATAAAAGCTTAAAAATATTTGACGCCCTCCGAAAACTAAATCAAAGAAAAAAAGTCAATAAATCTTCACTGTATTTTCGCACCCCATCATACCCGGTTGAAAAAAAATCCAAGACGTCGGAAGTGTCTTTCACGGGTCACCAAATTAGACGTGAAAGAACACCCCGTCGCCTACACGACCACCTACGTGAGTACTTACATGAGATTCCTTACAATATTTAGCACGAGCTTTTGCCCGTGGTCTCGCTCGCGTTAGTATAGATTTGTCAGAACCCTGAAGAACAGTGTATCCTGTGTTGTTTTCTATAGGGTAATTAATCAGTGAAAGCGTAACAACCAAACTGACATTCGCATCTGTAATATTAGTTTTTTTTTTTCGAACTGACTACGCTATTGACCCAGCAAGGTCTTAACAGCTTCACCGGGCTACTAAGGCGAGCGCTGAAGGCATTCAGCCGATTTTGTTTTGACAACTAACTCAAGGGTGCACGGCACACCTCGGCTTTGACTGTTGCCTGATACATGCAATTCGCGACCTATCTGAGCTAAGCTAGTCTAACTATTCATAAATAGTTCAACAACTTATGTTGGAACATATATGTGCACCAAGCATACATACTTCAACAACTCATATATATTTCGTGTCGAATAATATTCTAAACTATTTCAGTTTGATAAAGGAAAAAAATAAAACCCTTCCACTTGCATTTGTAAGCGTGTATGCGTGCACGTATGTGGAGGTGATATGTGTAATGTTGTCGCAGTGATGTAAGATTTTGTGTCACTGTTTCGCGCGAGCAACGAACTCAAGGGCTCCACGCCGAGGGAACGGACCTAGGCTTGAGCCGTTGCCGCTGGGGGCTTAGTCTGGGGTAATATTAGTAAGGATTCTTGATATTATGAGTACCTACCCATAAGTGCTTAGGTATAAGAGACTAAAGGATTGTATTATAATTGGTAACTTTTTACAATAGCAAGAAAAAATACTCGTACAACCCAATAGACCACTGCTTTTTTTATTTCTTTGAACGCATCAATATTTAGAAGTACCTTTAGATCTGATCTATCTACTATTCTGTACTCCTGCCAACATTTATGCAAAATCCCATGATCATTGATTGAGTATAGAAGTGTAATAAACAGAAAAAAAGTCGAGACAGTCATAAGAACTGCCGACAGAAGTGAAAACTTAAAACAATGGAATCACTGTGTTCTCTTTTGAACTTTGAAATTAATTATAGTCGGAATTATTGAGGTTATACTTCTTTTGGCGCGATAGGGAAAAATTATGAGAGTAAATTTTTACGATGCGCGCGCACACCTTCACGAAGAACCGACAAACTTTCAATGTATTAAATACCTTTTTTCTATTCTTAGCGTCGTTTTATCTACAAACGTAGAATAAGGCGAAAGATAAAATTTTTGAAAAGATTTTTATCTTGTTACGCCAAAGAAGTATAACTTCTAACGCGTGTACATAAGTACACACACACTTTTTTTTATTTCATAATTTGTATGCCTATTTAAAGTATGAACATTAGTTTGGTTTTCACATATGTTTGCATTCGGAACAATGCAAACATATGATGAGCTATACCAATGACAAATATTAATATTACATCTACACAGGCCGCTATACTACGCGTCGCTAGTCTGACGGAAGCCGCGCAAGCGCAATACGGTCGGTCACGCTTACTAGCATGTGATGTCGTGAAATCATACGTTTATATCCAAAAAATACCGTTCAACTCGCCTAAGGAAGTTGTCACTTCAATAAATTCACATTCGTATTTACATCACGATTATTAATAATTGAACCGGTAATAGTTCAGTGGTTGTATGTAGTGACACTACGTGGATAAACGTACATGGAAATCCCTAAACCTAAAGTAGGTATTTTTGCGAAAGGGAAACATCGTAACGATACTATAATAAGATACGATTCTTTCTAGCACCAAATTGACTAGCTGCCACTCTCAGGTTAAAAAGGTATCGTCAAGCACTTCATTGTACCATCTTATATCTTATCATTATATTAATACGTGAAGCCTAAACTTTGTATCCCTTTTTAATGGAATTGCGCGAACGGATTAACGTGAAATTTGGTATAGTTAAAGTTTATATGGAGGACAAGTGCAGAAAGCTATTTATTTTATATAAAATGCATTAGAAGTACATTAAATTAATTAAAATATGCATTACTCACACTAATGCTTCAATTTTACACAACATATACACACATGTAAATAAAAAAGACAATTTGACATCCGTTGAATAAAGAACTTCAAAAAAGGTTGCGAAAGAGGTTGCAATGCTTGACTGTATGTATTATTTTACTCTTACGTTCCAATTACCCTTTTTCATTCTACATTCAACAATGATATTAACCCTAATAAAATTCAAACTTAAAAAAATCAATGAACTATTGTCGAATGTCGACCACAGGGCGCCCACTAGTATAAGTAAATATCGGTGAAGGAAAACATCGTGAGGAAACCTGAATCTGAGAAATGTTCTTGTAGTACTACTATGTGTGGGAAAACTTAGAACTGTGGATTTCTCAGAGTTTGAAATCGCCAATACGTCGTGGTCTGGCGTGGTGATTACGCCCATACCTTCCTTCGGGAAGACGCCAATGGCCCTGCAGTGGGTCTCTTACAGGCTGATGATGATGATATCTTATAATCATTGAATATCAAGTGATGTTAATCAAATGCTTGATTACAGTATTAAAAAATAACTACTTTTGTATTTCGTATCCTATATATTAAGTAAGATTATAAGCGAACTATCATTACAACATTATCTCCAAGAGCGGAGCAATTATCAATAAAAATGCAGGCAAGAGAGTATACAAGAGAGATACTTGATAATGACATTTGGATTTTGGTGTGTCAATATGGTGCAATATAATTATATAAATAATAACTAGCGACAAAAAGTAAAATTATTCTTAAATAAACATTCACAATGGTAAAAAAAACTAATACCAATTACACAACATAATAATTCCGTGAATTATACTTATTAATAAAGTAGTTGGTATACAAAATTTTCAGTATATGATTAATCTGCCCTATTGGTGCTTCAGTGCCGACTAATAAGGTCAACGTTGCAATTGAAATGTTAGAAGTCTTCTCAAAGTAATGAATGAAGCCTAAGCAATCTACGAAACAATATCGTAATCACGAGTACAAATTCCTCTACATATATATATAGTTTTTAGCTCTCTTGAAAAGTAAGATATATACATATATTATATATATATATATATATATATTTAATAATATTAAAGAGTATTTTAATAATGGATAGTAGATTCTTTTTCTTCATAAATTTGACTGTCATATTTACTTATTTTATTAGCCAACGGGTATTTGTTCTTTCGTGGGAACTACTTATTTCATTACGATTAATTGTCGATTGTCTTTTTTGATTATAATTTTTTTATAATGACTTAACTCCTATAAATTTATTACATATTTTATGTTACCTCTATAAATGACCTTACCTCCAAGAGCGGAGCAATTACCAATAAAAATGCAGATCAGGGAGTATGTAGGTAATGTCCTACAGTATTATGATAAATTTTGTTGATATTTGATAATTGCATTTGGATTTTGGTGTGTCAAGATGGTGCAATCAATATAAATAGTGTTGCCCAAAATCGGTCTTGGTCTTGTTCTTGCGTTATTTCAAGACCAAGACCGCCGACCAAGACTGATGCCTGCTCTCTATAAAATGTTATAATTACTGCTTTACCGCTACGCAAAAGTATAACGATACGTAGCTTATATGATACTCTGAATAATGAATATCTACATATGCCAGTAAAAAATTATCATTATAATTAGTTAAGCCTTATCATATCAAATATGCCCGTACAAACAAAAAGCAGCTTAGTTTTATTTGTATGTAAAATGTAACGAAAATCTTGATCTTGAAAGCAATTTATTTATATAACTGATTTTGCATTCTCGGCGACATAACTTATCTTAAGCAGGGATGTTATAGAGCTCTGTAACCGTAACCGAAACTATCGGATATCCGAAATAAATATATATCCGTAACCGTAACCGATTCAAAAGTTTCGAATAATTTCGAATAAGAGTGGAGTTCTTATTTGTTTTTATTTGTAAAATTAGTAAACATTGATATATTTGGTAACCGACAAATAAAACAGTCAAATTATTTTTATGAAATGTGGTTTTATTTATTTTTTGAAACAAAAGTAAACATCAATGTTTTTGACAACATACAAATAAAACTGTCTAAAATTCTAAAATACTTCAATCTAATATCCGTAACCGAAACTAACGGATAATGCGAAAAATTACATATCCGTAACCGTAACGGTAACCGATGTAACTATATTCCTATATCCGTATCCGGAACCGAATTATCATATCCATAACATCCCTTATCTTAAGTATACATTATTATGAAGCGTTTCTCTAACAAATCAGAGTTATATTACAAAGAATGTAAATATAATATTCAATTGATACTTGATAATATGCATATTGGTAAAGCCTGTGGTAACTCTGCAATTAAAAATATGTGTCCAAACACCTATAATGGTGTTCCGGCAGCTACATTTGCCATGTTGAGTGTAAAAATCAATATACTGATTAACAGATGGAGCAACTTTAATCTAGGAGCATTAGATTTTATATTGGAGTTCCTTATAGTGAACATTACGAAATTTAACAGCCAGACTAAAAGCGAACGAGACACGATACTCGAATTCCTATGCCATACGTGGAAGGTATCCATTACGGGATCTATATTCGTTTAGAGAAAAAAAAGTTGTTACAAAAACAGTTCATAAATAATTTCAGTCATAACATAATCGTCACGTAAATGAAACACACGTTTTTTCCGCGCTTTATTTTAGTCTCTTTTGTCGGTGAGACAACCGGCTTAGCATGAACACAGCTTAAACACGAATTTAGTCTGTTATCGCGAATTGAGTTCTTGTGTAAAATAGATTTATATGTCGTAATAATAAAGACTAGTGGGCGCCCAGTGGTCGACATTCGACCATAGTTCATTGATTTTTTAAAGGGATAAATATTATAATAATAGTTTGTATGTTACAATATCATTGTTGAATGTAGAATGAAAAAGGGTAATTGGAACGTAAGAGTAAAATAATACATACAGTTGAGCATAGCAACCTCCTTCACAACTTTTTTGGAAGTCCTTTATTGACAGATGTCAAAATGTCTTTTTTATTTACATGTGTGTATATGTTGTGTAAAATTGAAGCAGTAGTGTGAGTAATGCATATTTTAATTAATTTGATGTACTTCTAATGCACTTTATATAAAATAAATAGCTTTCTGCACTTCTCCTCCATATAAACTTTAACTATGCCAAGTTTCACGTTCATCCGTTCGCGCATTTCTCTCAAAAAGGGATACAACGTTTGGGCTTCATGTATTAATATATATGACGATGATAATATGTTCAAAGAAATATTTTATTAGTAATTTAATCGATAACTTTAGGCCAGAATCTCGTCTAATATTAAATAACGATTTAAAGTGTGGCAGGGATCTGATTGGAAAATGACTACCTAAATTTTGCGTATACGTTGTCAGTATACGTTACACACTTATGTTACGTACATACAGGGGTATAGAAAAGGCTTAAAGATTAACCTTTCATTAAAAAAACATTGTTCCTGAGGGGTATTTTAATTGTAGATTTCAAACTAATGACAGTGAAATCGGAGGCAGAAGCTGGTTTTGCTATAATTTAATTATGTATTACAACAGATAGTATAATATTTTTATATATCATAGGAGGCAAACGAGCAGGTGGGTCACCTGATGCTAGGTGATCACCACCGTCCACAGACATTTGCAACACCAAGGGAGTCGCAAGTGCGTTGCCAGCCTGTGTTTGGAAGACGGGGAGAGGAGAAAGGAGATGAGGGAAGGGATCCAGGGGAGGTGGGCCTCCGGCGCTCTAACTTACCGAACGAAACGCACCAATACAAGCACTGTTACTTCACGTCGGTTTTCTATGAGAAGGTGGTACTACCCCGGCCGAGCCTACCTTTTCATGCTGAAGCCAGTAATAGCTTCAGCGTGGCTCCACCACCTACAAAATAATAAATAATATGTTCAAAACAAAGGTAAGTATTACATTACAAAATTTTAACATCGACAGGCGGATGTGAATCCATGCTAGTCCGCGTTCTTGGCACGTGGGGATGACATTTGATACATGGTTTTTTGAGGTGTTTTTTTGCCACACACCGGAGTATGTCCCCGGTAACGTTTTAATTCGTTACCTAAAAAACTAAGGGTGCGTTACAGATATCTTTCACGCGAGCGATATGTTATCATTATGTTGAATGTGGTTCTCAAACTTTAAACCACCATTATCAAACTGAAAATCTCTTACCAAGTATCTGTTGATGCGTTCTATTCATTATACATAGGAGGCGGGGCTTGGTAGGTCCTTTAGGCTTAGTATGTTACTTTCTATTATCAGCTACATTGATACAAAAATTCAAATAATACTGTGTTAAGAAGGTACCCCACAAAAATAACCTTATTACAATAACCTATTGTTATCATCATTATCATTACATAGTATAAAACAAAGTCTCCTACCGCGTCTGTCTGTCTGTCTGTTCGCGATAAACTCAAAAGCTATTGAACGGATTTTCAAGCGGTTTTCACCATTGGATAAAGTGATTCATTGGGAACGTTTTGGTACATAATTTGTTAAGGATTTTTTTTATAATCCGGGCGGGACAACGTCTGCCCGGCTCGCTAGTAATACATATTTTAATGTAATGCTCTAATATAAGTAGCCATAATTTACAAAATAAGTTCAGGGTTGATTTACAAAAAAAACATTACCATATTTTGTTCCATATAAATAAAAGTATAGAGATCTGGCATTATGCGCGCATCGTGCAAAAACTACTCGATACATTTCAGGCAATTTTTTTCAGCATAACTTCTTAGATACCTGGCCCTTATCTAACGTTATCTTCATTTATTGTTAAGTTATTAAAGATTCGGGAAGCTACGATTCTTATAAGTACTGCGCGTTCAGCGACGTGTGTTTTTAGCTAGTTTGAGATATTACGCTATATTTAGATATTAGCATTAACGATTTTAATATATCTTTTAACCTAACAATAGTCAAGAAAATTAAATCGAAGTTAACAATAATTGACATCATACAGACTTTGTCACCTTTGCTATTAGACCCCTAAAACCAATCTCAAATCATTATCAAGAAAATGCTCAGCTTAGCTTTCACTTTGAACATAGGCATCTTCAAGCAATTTTTACAAACTCCTATCGTTATCTTCTATTGCAAAGTGTACGTACATTATCCTCCCGCTGCATGCTACTTTGCAACTTCATCCAATTATCTGCATAGCGGAATCCGTATTATTCTTTTTCCATCTACTGGAAACAGTCTAAAATGTCTCTTAACTATTTTAAACAAATTCACATTCGCATTATAATGTTAAGAATGATACTCGTTATGTTTTAGTATGCGTTTTATTATAATAATCTTGTTTTAAACACAAAATTATTTATTATTTAGACACACTTTTGAAACAATGACCTTTTTTTTCTATGTTTATTGTAGCACGGCAAAAGGGCTGCACTTACCTGATGGTAAGCAAATACAATCCAAAAACAATGGCAACCATCGAGTCACAAGCTATCCATCGCTGGTCGCCGCTGTCATGCCTGCGAAAAGCTGGATATGCACAGGCTGATATGCGACCCGTAAAGCGAATCACTATGACAGGCTTTTTCGCCATATACATGGTGGTTGCGACCTAGTCAGGCTGTAAAACCCTACCACCCCGCTTTTGCCAGTGCCTCGTTCGTTATTCAGCAGGGTGCATCACGTGCAGGTGAGGTTGCCTTGGGTGTCTGAAGTCTTATGATGTTATTCGACACCCCTTACACCCCAACATATTAAAAAAAAAAATAGATGTTTATATCTAATACTAACTATAATTTCTATGTTAGGATACAATGTTTGGTACACTTTTTCCTACCGTTATAAGTATGTATCTACGCCATTATTCAACACACTGGCCTAGTTCTGTATATAGGATGGTTTACATTTTCTCGGCCATTTAGGAAATTAGTTTCCACAGACCTTATCCGTCGGCAACAAAAACAAATTTACTTAAATATAACGGTAACCAAACCCACGGTTACTTTAACTATTTAACGGAGTAACCGAACAATATAACAATGTACCAACATATTTAACAACTCCATAAATAAAACACTATTTTAGTGTCAAAAACGTGGACAATGTCTCATGTCACCAGTGTACAAGATAGAAGGAGAAAATTTACCTAGTACCTATTATACTTTTGTGTCTACATAAGTACAGCCCTCGATAATCTTTTTGGTCGCTCTGAATATAGCTGAGTTCAGGCTTGTGTGTAATATCATCAAGAGCTTAATACAAAAAAACATAAAAATGTTATTCTAGGAATATTTATTTATCCTTAAATTGCCTTGATGTTATATATATAATAAGTATTTATAACTAAATTTGTGTTCTGTCTTGTAAATAGAAAAAAAATCATACGCCTACACATTGATGTTTTTAAAAACCCAAAATGCATACTCAACGTCTGAAAACCCTTCGCACAAAATATGCACACAAATGAAAATAATGCAGTCATTTCAAAAAGTCTCGCATCGCTTGCGTCCTTGTAAAAACAACTTTAAATCATTCTAGTACGGTTGAATTTGCAAAATCATAAGTTTATCGCATAATGCACGTATGTATATTGGGCAGTTTTGCGGACGGTTTTGAGCGCTACTTTTATTCGAGACTGTGCGTCTTGGGTTTTTATATGTCAATGCGCCTACATAAGTAACAGATACATACAGATGTAAGATGAAATACACTTTTTTTATATCGATATTTTAGAGATAAGGCAGTCCCTGTAACATAGAATCCTAAATTACTATTACAGTTTCACTTACAATTGATGTCGTATATTTTTATTGTATAAATACAGAAGTAAAATACTACTATATTACTACAACTCTATTGCATTAAAAAGTCTTAAAGCATAACACTGATATTTAACATTTACGTATATATTAAATTACTAGCTAACCCGGCCACGCGTTGCTGTGGCTCAGTTATTATATCATTATATATTGATAAGAATTCATAATTGTTGTTTATAATATGACCAATAAACATCACTTAACAAACTAACACGCAGCGGAAGCTTTCAAAAGAAAAAAAAACGATTTTGAAACGTTCTTCATTGGTTCTCCGCTCTTATTAGTCTTAGCGTGATGATATATAGCCTTCCTAGATAAACGAGTTCTCTAACACTGAAAGAATTTTTCAAATGTGACCAGTTGTTCCTTTTTTTTTTTTAACGTGGGGAAATCCCTTATGGATACGCCACCATCCCGGGGGAGAGGGTGAGTTATGTCCGACTCGCACAGACTAAAACCCCACGGTGTACCGACAGACCGTTTTGTGGAGGCGGCAAGGGATCGTTCGAGCTAATCAACCTTGTAGAGCTGCCCCCATGGTCTGCCCGGCGGAAGGTGACCGCCGGGCTCCTACCTATAGAGGGACATACCGGGTACAGACCGGCTGCCCCGCTCGTCCGCTGGACCTGTGCAATGAGGAGATGCCCCCCCCCCGGCCCATCTCCTCAGGTCCGGCTACGGTGGCAGGAGGAGTTGGGCAAGCGTCTCCACCTCCCGCCTGTCCTCCTTTGGCGCAGATGGCCACTTTGAGGGTCTAGCTCGTGGGCCCTCTCCGCCTCCTCCTTCTGCGAGATGACCTCCTCGCAAAAGGAGACCATCGCTAGCCAAGCCTGTTCGGTGCCGAGCATGGCCGAAACCACGCTCGGCAGCGATAAGTCCGTTCCCACGGCCACCACCAGAATGCGGCGCTGCTCTCCCCACGCAGCACTCTCAGACAGCGTGTGCTGCGCGGTATCTTCGTCAGCGCCGCACTCGTGGCAGGCGGCCGTCGGCTCCCTGCGTGCGATCCGGTGCAGATACCACCCGAAACAACCGTGTCCGGTGAGTACCTGCACCAGTCGGAACGTCAGGGAACCAGTTGTTCCTGAGATTACCTCCTACAACCTCACAAGCTTTACCTCTTTATAATATTAGTATAGATTATATACCTGATAATTTATGCATACGTATTTACTTTTGATAGTTTTCTAAATAATTGAATTATATAATGATCATTTACTCAGTCTATTTTTATACCTATACCCCACTGGCAAAGGTTTGAGAAGCGATGTCTCTCGCAATCCCTGTTGACAACCTTTCCAGCTTGTAAAGACATCCGTCATTCTGCGCTTTGCGACGATTTAGCCACCCTTCGCTTCCTTCCCTGCTTATAACCATCCAACACACTTTGACCGGTGGCTGACACTATTCTCTATACGATACAACGAAGATCAGGGATCTGCTTTAAACGGTTCTGCATTTTACGGCTATAATGTGCCATTTCCGATTTGGGTTTTAATGTCAACCTTGGTTTAGTGAAATTTTACTTATACATTTGTCTTTATAAGTCTTTTTATATCTTAAAAATCTTAAAAAAATATTGTTATTGAAGTGAAAACTTGCCTAGACATGTTGAGCAGTACTTTTGGCAGGAGATAAAGTTATAATTGTGCGTCATGCTACATGCTAGTAAATCGTGACCGAGCGTATTGCTCTTGCACGGCTTGCGTCAGGCTATATGCGTATAGCAGCCTGTATACATCTAATATTGATGTTTTGTATTGAGATCGTGCAAACCATCATATGCTTAATGAATAAACTGTATATAATTATTGTACGTAGTGCCAATAGACGTGAAAACCGCACTAATGTTAATAATTTAAATATGCAAATGATTAAATTCAATTAATTGACAGTAACATTTATTTAAAAAATAAAAAAACAAAACATAGTTATTTCATTATTTTGGGTTTTCACTTCTTTCGGCAGTCATTATGACTGCCTCTACTTTTATAAATTATATATTTAATATATTGTTTTCCCTTGAAAATTAGAAGCTTTTGATTAACGTTACATATAGATGTAATTTCTCAGACACAACTAAGGACACAGATTCGAGTTTCTCGAAGGATAAATTTAAGGTCCATGTCAAGCAAAATTTAATATGAATAAGTCTAATATTAGAGTAGACGCTACTTTGCACTTCCGCCTGGAATCGATGGAACACTACTACGTCTAACTGCTTAATTAAAATTGTTAATTAATATATATGTGTATAATTGATATATTGATTAATTGATTTGTTTTATGTTGCAGTTAGACGTAGTAGTGTTCCATCGATTCCAGGCGGAAGTGCAAAGTAGCGTCTACTCTAATATTAATTATGGATTTCCGCAAAGTAACGCCTTCTTCAATCAAAATGAATAAGTCTGTTATAGGGTGGATCAATACGTGAACGATAGTGATGTCCAGAAATGACACCTCACTCTGTATACGAGCTAAAACAATTGTGACAAAAGTGACTTGTACCATGTAAAAAACAAATGGTGTTTGTTGTAGGTCTTCTACATAGCAATGGTGTTTTCAAGCCGGTGGTAATTTTCACGTCTTAAATAATTTTAAGCTTTTGCTAAAATCAAATTTGTTGTTCTTCTTGTATTGTTAGGATTTTGGTAATCAGATTATTAATTGCGTATTTCTCACGAGCAAATATGATCCATATATAGAAATGGAATCTATATAGAAATGGCCAAATTTTGGCTTTGAAGTGACACTTTCTAATTACAGTATATTTGCCACAACGTAAATAAAAACGTGCACTATTCTACTTATTTACACTCGTAGATGGTAAATAATACGGATTCTTTCGAGATACGTATTTACTAAAATAATCAGTATTATATATATATAGGTTATAACCTATATCGCAGAATGCGGTCTTCATTTTTGTCATCGTCGACTCCTATGAAATCAAACATTTTCATTCCGCTTATAGGTTATTTGACCAAAAAAGAACTTAAAAGCATTCCGAAAGGTGCTTGTTGACTAACTTCTGCTATTTTTATACGATAGGCTAACTAAATAGCAATGTTTCCTGTAACTAAATATCATTGCTTCAAGATAATGTCCCATTATCTATTTAACTAACTACTAATTACATAGCATGTAGACAGTAAGAAAGAGTGAGAATATATGAGCATAGCAAAAACAAGTCGGAAGTAACACATCAGTAACGTAAGGGGAGTTTTGTGATGATTGATGGTCAGAAAAACTGCATATTAGCAGTTTGTAAATGTCATCGAATGATGAACGTTCCGTGGTACAGAGGTGGAAAATGTCCTCATTTGATTTATTTAATAGGGTAGAGAACTCGGTAATGATATAGGGTGTGCCCTTATCGTTTATTTCAATTCATTCTTTTATGTAGTAGGTATTATTCGTTGTAAACTTATCAGAATACGAGTTTGTATATGCAACTTTTTCCCTTGAAAATATATTTTTTGTTATATTTCGTGCTTTTCTACCGATTTTTATTAACAATGCTTGAGAAAATGTAAAATATGCATTTGTAACTTAAATACATACTCGCATTTTATGAAATTATTTGAAAATTAAAATGTCAATACAAATTATGATATTACAGGTAGGGATAAGATACTTCCATATTTTGTTGTTGTTAACAATAATTTTTTTCAATAGTTTCTAAACGAAAACAAAGATTGAAAGTCGGTTGATAAGAAAAAAAAGTACTAAATTGTTTCGTCATCACCTATTTATATTTAAATATTATTATCCAATTTCAAAATTAGAAATATTACCACAGAGATATTTTCTAAAATCCAAAAACTTACAATTATACTTCATATTTAACGTTCAGTTTTAAGATATGTGTAAATAAATAAATGAAAAATATATTATAAAAATATAAAAAGAAAATTATAATAATATATATTATAAATATTTATACATACAGATTATTTCTTTACATTAATTTGCGTAATATTGAAGATTCCTAAATATCTTTTTCATTTACCGTAATGTATATATTCTTAGCTATAAAAGAAGTCATACGTAAATGAATTGTAAAACATAAGTGCTTAGTAGCTCTTTGGTCGCTTACGTCTGGTATTCTTGCTCTTAGACATTCTAATTTTAAATCTCAGAAAATGTTTTTTCATATAACGTCTTATACTAAGTCATCTTTAATCTATGAATATTCTGCTTACGTTTTTTTTATTTTTATGTACGAACACTGTTATTATCGTAAAATATTGTTTTTTTATAATATAAACCTCTCATTTTTATATAACAACTAACCGGCCCGTTTGCGTTGTTCTGCCTTAATAATAAAAATAACTAGAACCTACCGTTGTGTATCTAAACCATTCTCGGATCCACTGGAACACGTACACAAAATTTCATCAAATTCATCAAAACAGAAGAAATCTATATTATAATAAAACTGCAGCAAGGTCAAATCTGTACATTAAATATTTTTTGAAAATTTTGATCGGGGTAGGCTTTGTTATCGATATAGAAGCCAAAACTAACCCTTTTAAAATTTTTGTCTGTCTGTCTGTCTGTCTGTCTGTCCCTGTGAACGCGCATCACTCGGAAAGTAATGAACCGATTTTGAAGAAACTTGGCACAGTGATAACTAATGTTACGAGATTACATCTAGGATACTTTTTATCTCATAAAACGCAAGGGACTCTCCAGGATAACGGACGAAAGTAAAAAAAATGTAGTTCATGATATTCTTGACGAATTTTGGTAAATTTTCTTTGTGCTATTCTCCAGGATAACGAAAGAAAAGAAATTAGTTAATGTAACTAGACTTTTTTGCGACACCTTAGTACAAGAGCCAGCAACGTTGGAAGAACGAGAATTTTAGAAAAGCTGGTTCTTTAATATGAAGATATATTATGCCCTTCCAAACCGGATTCAGGATACCTGGTAGCCGGTTAACGTTGTGTTTTTTAAAGCGCATCATACTTTTACAGGTCAAAACTTTGATTTATAAATAAATTTAGAAACAATTTTTTTTCAGTAACTTTTAAACGCTATTAAAATCATGAATTTATCACAGCTAGATATTTTTTATATGCAATAATGTGCCCGATGATATATTTTATAAATAAAAATAATTAATTTCAAACCATTTTATTTTTTCCATTGCAGAGAACATATTTCATTTTATTAACGACGCCATCTTAAATACATGCTTCGATAACATACGCTGCTACAATTATTGTGCAGACAGTGCTGTACTAAACTAAAGCTGTAGCTAAGTTATTCTATACACATATTATTTTTATAGAAATAAATCGGTCTGACTTTTTTGACTATTATAGTAGGTACACTTACAGGTGGGTCACCTGATGTTAAGTGATCACCACCGTCCATAGACACTTGCAACACCAGGGGAGTTCCAAGTGCGTTGCCAGCCTGTGTTGGGAGGGGGGAGAGAAAGGAAGGGGAAAGGGGAAGAGGAGGGGAGGTGGGCTTCCGGCGCTCTCACTGACCGAACGAAACGCAAAAATGCAAGCACTGTTACTTCACGTCGGTTTTCTGTGAACTCTGGTACTACCCCGGCCGAGCCGATCCATTCATGCTGTAACCAGTAATAGCTTCAGTGTGGCTCTACCACATCCAAAATGTTGAGTATTGAGTAAATAACTGACTGGAAGATTAAATTTATACTTATTTATGTCTAAATAAAATTACGGCTATCCCAACATGGTTTGAAATTATTTTTATTTACGAAAAATAGCATTACACACATTATTGTCAACAACAAAAATGTCTGGCAATAATAATACCATGTTTTAATAGCATATCAAATTTAGTGACAAAAACATGCTAAAATTATTTAAAAATCAATATTTTTGTCTGTAAAGGTGCGATATGCACAAATAAACGCAACGTTTACCGGCAGCCAGGTAGCCCGCACGCTATGTAGAAGAACATAAAGATATATAAAAAACTGGCTTATTGACTTCGCTGTCGATACCTTTGCTAGCTCTTAGACAAATAGTTACAGGCAAGTGACATTTGACGCGTCAACGCGATTCTCATATTTTTTCATATTTATAGTTTTCTTCAACACAATGGAGTGTGAAAAAGTTTTGATGCAAGTAGAATATAGTTATGATAAAGTAAGTGGTAGAAATGATTATTTAATTTTATTTTTACGTATTGTGGATGTGCAGATTCTATGTACAGTAGATTAGGTGTCGTGACAGATAAAAAGAGAGAGAGAGAGAGTGTATATAATATATACATACATATAATTTTCATTTCAATATCAAACCGAGTTGGTTTTTGAGAATTGAGAATTACCTTTTGATGTATTAACTTTTATTAACTTGACTATTCCAGATCATTCAGTGTTTAATTTATTATTATTTATTTTATAAATATTTTTATCGTTTAATTTACAATGAAATCTATCAACTTGATATTTTATAATGTAAACTATACTGACTGTATAGTAAACGTCTAGAAAAAAGGGAAAGTAATTAGGTTCCAACTGGGGTCCATAGACCCCTCAAGTTATTTTTTTACCATACCGCCAATATTTGTAGGTTAGTTTTTATCTTAATTGAACCCCGTAGATGACGCTACGAACGGGTTGTAGGCTTATTTTAAAAGATTTATCACATACCATCTGGGTAAATGTTTGAGTGTGCCCCTTGATAGTTTGGATTTACAATTGGAAACTGTAGGTGTGGCTGCAATCGGGTTTTAGGTTTAAAAATATAATTGAAACCGGTGATAACCGTTTTGGTGCAGACGAAGTCGCACGGGTCAGCTAGTTTATATATAAAAATATGTGTAACCCAATGACGGTTCTAAATGTATGTAGATATAGATAAAGTGATATTATAGCCTAAGAAGTTTTAAGTTGTCATCCTTGTCTCTTCATTAATAGATGTCTTGCAGTTTTATTGAGCTTCCTGAAATAGAACCTTTTGGCCATTTGCATCGCTAAATAAATATATAAAAAAATAAATCACAACTGTATTCTATCATATGCAGTTATGGTAATCTCTTTGGAATATCGCATAGATGGATGATGGATTGTGATAATGACTGCTTCTGAGGTCTATATTATAGTAAACGTGACAGAGTTTCCGATAACTTAATATGGAATAAGACCGTATATAATTTTTTATTATTACTTTAGGAAAAAGTCGTATTGGTTAGTGCTTTGACCAGTGGAATAATAGTCTTATGTACGCATGTTCGAACCTCGGCATATACCAAGGTTTTTTTTTAATTCTCGTACTTTTACTAATTTAAATTGGTAACACTATCGACTGACGGTGAAAGAAAACATCGTGAGGAAACCTGAACCTGAGAAATATTCTTGTAGTACTCTATATGTTAGAAAGCACAGAGCTGTGGGTTTTTTAGAGATTGAAATCGCCAATACGTCGTAGGCTGGCGTGGTGATTACGTCCATACCTTACGTCTTATTGACGTTTTATATACCAATAACAAAACTTGAAATGTTTTTGTAATTAATGTATATAATTAGTGTACAATAAAGTTTAAATAAATAAAATAATACATTATTTGTAAAAGCTCTCTCCATAGTGCAGTGCCAGGCGACGCGACGATACGGTGCCGTGGTGCCATTCCGTCGCTAACGGGGACATCAAATGAACTCAGTCATCCGTATACGAGCCCCTTACGGTTCACTGAAATGATGCGAATAACCTAAATAATTTTCAGTTACCAGTATAGAGATGAATTATATACACTGACGGCAATACGATATTCTAAGCGAATAACTAAGAACTGTCACTCAGATTTTTTGTTATTTATCAAGTTCGAATATCAAGTTTGTGAGGGCCGTAGGCATAAAAATGGAGGTCTTGAATATCTATGAATATATATATTACCTGTTTTAAAAAAACCCTCATTTTTCAAAAAGATTTGTGTAGGCTCTGTGAGAGCTCCGGTGCTTAAGCTCTTTTTGCCCTCCTCGAAATCCTTGATATTTTTTTATAAACCACCATTTCTATACATTATGTGATTTTAATTGACAGGCATATATATTAACAACCAAAATATAGGATGACTAGCTCTTGAGAGCAACTCGGAATACAATGATAGTTACTTTGTGATTTCAACTTGAGAATGGTAAATCACTAGATAATTAGTAAAAGTATCATATTACTACTATATAGCAATATTTTAACGTTAATATCTAAGGCTCGTATTATAATTAAACAATAGGTAAACAACAGTCTGTCATTTTAAAAATACTATTACGCCTTGTATAAACATACAAGTCATCCGAACACTAAAGATATCTCTGGATCATTCCAGAATACTCCCCAGATATATCGATAAACTTGTTGTATTACAAATGAGCAATAGACGAGTCACTGAGGTGTGGGAAAAAGGACCGCACACATTGACACTTTTTTTCTACGAATACAGTCAGTAAAAAATTGTGTTCTAAAATTACCACATCTTGAATCTTTCTAATAATTACAGCCTTCCAGAGATATCCACCCACTGTTTACGTACATCCATAGCAAGAAGTAGAATGAAGAGAACGTGAATATTAGAAATACTGTATAATGTATTCTATCTCATTCTCTCGCACGTTAAATCTTATAGATCTATATATTTCTCTCTTTTCAATCTCTCTTTTTTTTAACCTAAGTTTCCACTTCCGTTCCATCTAGTTTTAAATAAGAACGGGGCTAAAAAAAGTTTTCAGTTCAAAATCATTACCGTTACATGATCGTAGTACAATGCAGTTTCTTTCCATAATGAGGTGGAAATCATCGCTTGTCGCTTTTATACTGCTACGAATATATAAATCAGCCTTTACCACGTCGAAGTTTGTTTAGAGTGTCCTTGTTGTGTCTCTCGTCGCATACCTTGCTGCACAGAACTGTTATCAGTGTCATTATTAACAGCGCACCGACCAATTCTATTGTAAAATAACAGAATATTTATATATATTAATGGGCTTAAAAATACTGAATCAATCATACTTAAATATTTTTGTTACATCGACAAAGAAGCCGATATACCATACAGTTCTGTTAAAACTTACTGGAAACCTTGTACCGAATAGTAATAAAACTAACAACAGAATTTTTAAGAATAATTTCTATTTGAATGCAAATTATATGAACTCTAACCATTGGATTTTGATCGAGAATGTTTCAGAAGATACTCTTAAAGAAAACTAACAAAAAATAAAACAAAGCGACACACGAAATAGTACAGATATATATTTTTTTAATATTCGTGCATATCTACTATTCTCACGTTATATCTACTAATATTTCATTTAAAATTCATAGTCATAGCATAACAGTACGGATGGCAAATTGTTACACGTCCGTGTTTGAGGAAAAATTTATGTTCACACGCTGACTCACGGACACGGAGACTCATAATCTGAGCGAATGTGAACTAAATACAAATGGGTAACTGTTCGTGCCTGTCTGATCGCAGTTTAAGTTACATATAAACTTTCTTTACGTCTTTCTATTTAATTCAGTATTATTCAATTGTCAACTTTAAAATTCGATCAACATTAAATCATGTTTGTATGGACGATTTACCACTAACGATGAATAACTATGTCAACATAACTCTTTTTGTAGACACTCAGTTTACATTTAAATTAAAAAGTTATGTACTTATCTAAATAATACTTCATCTAAAAATTATAGTTGGTTTGTTTTAAATAATTTATCGCTAAACGCAAATAGAACAACAGAGTGAAAAGCGAGTTTAATAGGCTTAGTTGTTCTTGAATTTGAATTGAATTTCATATGAAATTATAGAGAAATCCTCACATACAAAAGTTGACAGGAAGATTAAATTCTGCTGCATCCGCTATTCGTACGATCCGCCAATTAATTGACTTTTTTTTTCTTTTTTTTTTCGAACTGACTATGCTATTGACCTGGCAAGGTCTTTACAGCTTCACCGGACTATTAAGGCCGAGCGCTTAGGGCACTCAGCCGATTTTGGTTTTGGGTAACATACACAAGGGTGCACGCACACCTCGGCTTGGGCTGTTTCCTGGAAAAAGAAACGTCTGTCCTAGCTAACTATTCTAAGCTATTCATACATATATACATTTGTGAACCATACAATCGAAATTGCATGATTCACAAATGAATACGTGTATATCGGATTGAAACGAACTAAAACTATTCGATTCAGTTCGATGAGGGAAAAAAAAACAAAACCCTCCCACCATGTGTATATATGTGCACGTGTGTGAGAGAGATGATCTCATATGTGTGTTCAAGTGATGTAGGTGAGTCACTGTATCGCGAAAATAATATCAAGAGGGCTCCGCGCGGGGACGACCTAGGCTCGAGATATTATTGAGAACCGCGAAGTGTGCGGGAGCTAATAGGGATCGATTACAAAAGCGTGGGCGCAACACGCATTTTATAAGATTGAATTTAAATTTACTAACGGTGACGGCACCGAAGTCTAAAAATAGACATAACAAAAATTATTATTATTGTTTGACGGTTATTTTTAGGGGAAGATAGACGTAAATACGCGATTTACTCTATCTTATTTGAGTTATTTATTTTTTAACAGCTGCGCGCGCGAGCCGTTGTAGTGTAGCCGCGATGGCTGGAAATCTATGGATTGCCGTGACGGCACCTAGTAGCGGATTACGAGAGCACTCTTCGTACGCCGAGATCTCCGAGATCTCGTGGAAAATGAGTAGTTGACCTGCGTAGTCAATACTCGATAGGGAAAAGGAGTATGCGGGGTCATCCTGTGAAGGATTAGCCGCCGGAGGTTTGGGAGTGTGCTGGGACGCGGGTTTAGGAGCCCACGGGGCCTGAGGGGCCCGGTAGGGGCGGGGGGGCGCACTAGTCGCGGGTACGGACGCTGCCGGTGCACGAGACGTGCCCGGCAGGTTCGGGAAGGCCTCTCGAGACATGAGAGGCGGAGGTCGAGGACGGGCGGGGGCAGCGGCCGTCTTAGACGGCGACGCCTGCCTGGGGTATCGAGGGCGCTTTGTGCGCGGGGCGCGGGGACATCCGCGATAATTCGCGGTATGGCCCACGCCGCGGCACAGAACACAGCTCGGAGGGTCGGAGGCGTCTTTCGTGCGAGAACACTCCCTAGTGGAGTGGTCGCCGAGGCACTTAACGCACCTGGGTTTCAGGCGACAGTTTCGTGCGGAGTGTCCGTACACCTGGCAGTTGTGACACTGCGAGGGCACAGACGTTTTGCGCGGCGGCTCGACTATGACGCCGGAGAGGCCGCAAAGGGATGTAAGATTAAAAATCGCTTTCCCCTGAGGGGTGCGATCGAGGACAACGAGAACCATATCATATGGAGCCCTGGTGCGCGGAGAGCGCATACGATGAACCTCGCGAACAGGAATCTTCTGTTCCTTGAGGTCGTCTGAAATGTCGTCAGTCGGGAGTTCTGAGGGGACTCTACGGATCACAACCCGTAGTTTACGCTCCTCTTCGAGAGAGTGCGTGAAATAGCCCCACTGGTTGTCCCGAAGGAAACGAGTGAGGTTGCGATGGGCGGTGGACGTGGCTACCTTCACCTGAATACCTACAGCGGTATTCACGGCGGAGGTGTAAGGGATACCTGCCGTTTCCAGCAGGCTAGAAATCTCAACCCAAGACGCTTTGTCTTGGATCGTAACGGGGGGCGGTGGGCGGGGCTTCTTGCCCGAAACTGCGGAACCCGCAGCCACGGGCGAGTCGGGTCTAGAGGGCGCTGGTGTCGCCTTTGGCACTTTCGCGCCATCGACGTTTGCGATCTTTTTAGAGGGCAATTTGTCCTCCGGATCGGAAGAGGAGTTCGAGCGCTTCTTGCGCGGTTTGCGGTGCGTGACGGTGGTGAAGCCATCGTCCGCAGCAGGGGCTTGCTCAGCCTGAGGGGCTTGCTCGGCAGGGGGATCCTGCTGAGCAGGAGGGTCTTGCTCCATGTCGGAGCCGGAGTCGGAGTCGGAGTCATCGCTATCGCGATCGGCTGGGATTGGGAAGTTGTTGGAAGCCTCGATCTTGGCATAGATCGAGGGAGCGGGCTTCGAGGAATGAGGGAGCTCGGTGCGACGCTTTGCAGCGTACGCATCGTAATCGTCTACGAGACGAGGACAGATAGCGGCTATGAAGCCGCCGGTGTGGCCGCTGAACAAGAGATCAGTCTCTTAGAGACTGAGCTCATTAGCCTCCGCGGCTTCATAGCCGCTATCTGTCCTCGTCTCGTAGACGATTACGATGCGTACGCTGCAAAGCGTCGCACCGAGCTCCCTCATTCCTCGAAGCCCGCTCCCTCGATCTATGCCAAGATCGAGGCTTCCAACAACTTCCCAATCCCTCCCTGCCAGAGGGGCAGGGGGGCGCGCCTTAATGAATTTAACGGACTATCCCGAGTCCGGATCAAAGGGAGCTGTTTAAAACTAAACAAAATATCAAAACAACGCAAATAAGTACCTGAGCGAGACAGGGGAAAAATAACATAAGACTACTTAAATAAACAAACAATAAAAAGAAAATAAATTTAAAAATAAATCACTGAAGAATTAAAGAAATACGTAAATAAATAGATAAACAAAAGAGTAAATAAATAAATATACCAAGAAATAGATAAAGCAATAAATAAATACAAGGAAAGGTCTCACTCAGTTCCAAGAAAAAGAACGCAGGTGCAGCGCACCTGTGAAGCGCAGGTGTGCCGGATCGAAACAACACAATAACTGACGTCACTAAATCACGAGTATTAAAATCGAACTTAGCGCGCGCAGCAAAACGGACAACCGCTCGAGTCGACGGTTCGATCGGAACTCCAATTAATTGACATTGCCGCTACTAGGTTAGTTTACTTCCTTTACTGCGATGCTTTTATCTCTTTTGATGTTTTGCTATAGGGAATAGCAGCCCAATTACATACCATATATTTTTCATTACAGAGGCTGCAATTCAAACAATTTCTAATATAAGATCACGTGAATTTGTGAATCGTGAATTACTTTAACTCTATCCTTCCCTATCTTTCTTGATATTTTATTGCATGTCCGCAAATACTTAGATAAGCTAGATTCTGTAAAAAACAACATTATTTTAATATAAGATATAATCACGAATTAACAATCACACGTCTGAGACTCAGTAAGACCATTAAAAGTTTTTTTTGATAGTGATAGTGTATATTCAAAATAATTATTTATTCTTTTATGTGAAATTAAAGTTACAACCAACATTATGATATAAGAAAGGTAGAGATTGTACGTGCTATGGTATAATAAGTGTAAATAAAAATCGGAAGCCTCTTCGAAAAAATGTTAATGGCTTATCTTTGATAGAGGATATGAACATCGACCGACAAACAAAAACACGAAAAATTATAAAAAATATGTTCGTCGGTGTCGCAATACGAGAAGAAACGTGACAGCAGCGTGTCGAGCGCATAGCTAATTAGAATATTTAGCGGCGACCCGTAGACCTCCCTGACAGTTACAAGCCGTTGGAGACGTCACGCTGTGGTATTTTCAAAGGACGGCATCAAAAGCCTGTCTACGTACTCAAATTCTTTGTAAAAATGCAATTTTAATTATCCTTAATTTATATATAATTTTATTCAAATCAGAGAGTATAATCGAATAAAAACTATTATGGCGTATTGAGTTAAAGAGTTAAAATGAATTCTGTCAAGAAGAATACTTTCCGAAAATTGATTTAGTTACAGAGTAAATAATAAATTGTTATATAAACAAAATTATAGAGGTATAAATAGTGTATAAAACATAACAAAACTATTACATGGATTTCAATCAATTTCTTTCAGTTTTACTTCTTAGATACTTAGTACTTACTTGAAAACAATATCACGGTATCGTAATCTATATCTATACATATTAGGTCTTTACCTATGAAATTGCCGTTTTGTATGAAAAAATTTAAACTAATTTTTTTCATGTATTTTTTATTTGTATTAATCGAAGTAATCACCCATGCAATCAATGCATCTTTGCCAACGCAGTGGCAGTTTACTGATGCCCTTCTTAAAGAAATCAGCTGGACGGGAGGCAACAAATTCTTCAAAGGCATTTTGTACTGCCTCTCGGGTATTGAATTTTTTTCCCGCCAAGTAGTTGTCCAAATTCTGGAAAAAGTAGTAGTCTGTAGGCGCAATTTGGTGAGTAGCGCGGATGACGGAGAACTTCCAATCCCAGTTCTTGCAACTTGGAAACAGTCTCCTCTGAAGTATGAGGTCACGCGTTGTCGTGCAGGAGCAGCGGAGACAAGCGATTGACCAATGCCGGTTGGAGATGTGCCAGCTTCTCCATCATTGTGTTCAGTTCTTCACAGTACACATCTGCAGTAATGCTCACTCCGTTTGGTAAGAAGCTGATGAATCACACCGGCGCTACACACCAAACAGTGACCATCACTTTTCGAGGGGTAAGTTTTCGTTTAGGGCATTGTTTAGGTGCTGAACCAGGATCCAACCAACTTGCTGAGCTCTTGCGGTTATCACACAGAATCCATTTTTCATCGGAGGTAATAATACGGTTCAAAATTCCTTCATTTGTGTGTCTGTTGAGCAGTGAAAGGCACGTCTCGATGCGTACTTCCCGTTGGCGATCATTGAGTTCATGGGGTACCCATTTGTCAAGCTTTTTTACCTTGCCAATTTGACGTAAATGGACCAATATGGTTTTGACACTAACGTCGAAAGCTGCTGCTAATTCAGCCGTAGATTGTGTATCATCATCTTCCACAATCGCCTTTAATTCGTTATTGTCAACCAAAGTCTGCGGACGACCGCGAGGTTCATTTTTCAGGTCAAAATTCCCAGAACGGAAGCGAGCAAACCAATAACAAACAGGTGGTGCGTTGGTTTGTAGTGTTAGCTCCGTAAACGTCGTTGATGTTGCGTGCCGCTTGTACCGCGTTGCTGCTACGACGGTACTCATATTCCACAATTACTCGAATTTTTAACGTATCCATGATGACAAAAAAGGTTGAAATGCGATAAAAATGTAACACTAATCAATAAAATAATGACTACTTATGGAAAAAGAATTCCATGTTTTTAAAATAAGATTAATTTGAAATTAGAATTTTTAGCCAAACAAAAATTATTTTGATTTGATATGGCCAGTACTGCAGAACGGTAATTTCATAGGTAAAGACCTATTATTAATAAGAATGTACATCTAATGTCTGAACTTTTTAGATTATTGTAAAAAATGTTGCAGGAATAAGTAATAAAATACATTTCAATCATTTTAAGAAATGTCTATCTGTCTGTCTGAATGTTTGTTTCAACACGCGTCACTGCTAAAGTACTGCGTTCATGATAAAACCTTTTTTAGAAAATCATAAAGCATATCTTCGAGTAACATTTAGTCTTAATTTCATTCTGTCAAAAGTTATTGTACTTTTAATGAGGACGCGACTTAAGAACGAGAGAAAAATAAGTAGTAATAAGACTCAATACATGACTTTAATTGACAATATATGACTTTATTCAAAACATATTAACGATTTGCCGGACGGAAATTTAAGCACCATGTCAAGCAGGTTTTAGTGTCGAACGGCTATTATAGAGTGGATCAATACGTGAACGATGGTGACGTCTGGAATTGACTCCTCTCTGTGCATCCACTAAAAACTGTATTGTAACGTATAATGTATTCGAAATATATATATGTATATATATATAATGTTAAAAATATGTACCCGATCGAGTTTCTTGCCGGTTCTTCTCGATGACTGGGTTTTCCGAACCGGTGGTAGTTTAGACGTTCATAAGCGCCTTATTAGGGCATAAAAGTAAATAAAGTATTTTTGATTTGATTATGAATCCTGCATGAATGTAAAAGTTACTGGGAAATAATTATAGATTTTCATAGCTTATTATTAGTTTTAAAACAAATTTGAATAGGCTTACAGTCACGTTTTTTGTATGTTATGTTTTGATTACAAAGTTTGAGAATCTTCCGGAAAATTGAGTTTAATATATAAATAACAACTTATATAACAATTTCAAATAATAACAAGGTTCTATTCCATACAAATGACAATGGCTTGTCAAGTAGTAAACACAAGTAATTGAAAAATCCATGACCTATAAATACCTTCACCTTGACGGTACTCGTATAATCGAGTACAAATTGTTTGTAATAATAAATTACAGTGACGGTTGACGTGACTTCAACAATTTATCCCTAATATTAACTCCAAATAACAATTTAAACAGTACCTTTTTAGAAAATTTCCGTTAACCCCGAATTCGTTATAAAGAAATTAAATACATTAACATACATCTACACCTTCCAAAATAATTATACCTACGAAATGTATAATTTACTACCAAATGTTTTTTGCCGGCGGATAGAAATATATTGTAATATATAAATCACTATAAAAAAATAAGACCTGTAAACTTAGACAAGCCTTGGATAATGTTTAAACGGAGTCTATCTTCATACAGGAGTAATACGCGCCTTTGTGATCAAGCTTTTCTAAAAAAGTGTTCAACGCATATTTAAATTTTTTGTAATAAAACACTGTTTAACTTATTCATTTTTGGATGTTATAATATACAAAAAAGTAGGTAAATAACATTTTAATTCAAAGAAACCACTGTCGATAATTCAAATTATATTTTCCAGGGATGGATATAGAAGTCTATATTCTTAATATCAATTACTAAAATATCAGTCTACAAGGCGATTCAAGTAAACAAACCCAACGAGAATCCTAAGTATTTAAAGTGGGTTTTAGTTATACACTGATACATTTTCGTCTTTATTGCTTCTAGCGTACTTTGTATGGAAAAAATCGACCACCCGGCTTAATTATAAATAAATTTTAATTAATTAATTAATTTTATATGTAAATTTCGCTCTCGTACACCAGACTAGGCCCCTCTCGGCAGCGGCTCAAGCCTAGGTCCGTGCCCTCGGCGTGGAGCCCTTGAGTACGGTGCTCGCGCGATACACGGACACAAAATCTTACACCACTGCGACAACATTACACATACCACCTCCACACACGTGCACGCACACACGCTTACACATGCAAGTGGAAGGGTTTTTATTTTTGTTTTTCCCTTATTGAACTGAAATAGTTTAGGAATAATTATACAACACAAGATACATATAAGAGTTGTTGAGGTTTTTTTTTCTATACTATTGGCAGCAACCGAACTTGCGGGTCACCTGATGGTAAGTGATCACCGCCGTCCATGGACACCTGCGACACGAGAAGAATCACAGATGCGTTGCCGGCCTTTGAAAAAAGAATAGGCTTGTACACGTATGCTTGGTACACATATGTTTCAATAACTCATATAAGTATGAATATGTAGCTAAGCTTAGGTTAGCTCAGATAGGTCGCGAATTGGGCCGGGAGGAGGCGTTAGGGAGATGGAGGCAGGACTTGGCGGATGAGCGGTTCGGGCGTTATACCATTGATGGCGTCCGCCCGGTTCTGTCGGAATGGATATGGAGAAGTTGGGGCTCCTTGTCGTTCCGACTGGTGTAGGTGCTAACCGGGCATGGATGCTTCGGGTGGTACCTGCACCAGATCGCTCGCAGGGAGACAACTGCCGAATGCCATGAGTGTGGCGCTATACCCAGTCTCCCTATTAGGAAGGAGCCCGGCGGCCATCTTCCGCCGGGCGGACCGTTGAGGCGGCTATCCAAGGGGAAAAGCTTAGGTCGATCCCTTGCCGCCCCAACAATACGGTCTGTCGGTACACCGTGGGATTTTAGTCCGTGCGAGTCGGACATAACCCACTCTCTCCCCCGAGAGGGTGGCGTATACATAAGGGTTTCCCCACGTTAATAAAAAAAAGATAGGTCGCGAATTGCATGAACCAGGCCAGCCCAAGCCGAGGTGTGCCGCGCACCCTTGAGCTAGTTGTCAAAATAAAATCGGCCGAGTGCCTTAAGCGCTCGCCTTAGTAGTCCGGTGAAGCTGTTAAGACATTGTTAGGTCAATAGCGTAGCCAGTTAAAAAAGGACATAGGGTAGCTTTCATAAAGAAAAAAGTATTGTTCCCAAAGGATATGTCAAATCTATCTTAAACGCAAACGAAAGAGCGGGCAAAAGATTTAAGACAATGACGGTGTTATTACAAAAAAGTTAAATACGTATTGAACCCTGGCTTTAAAAAGGTCTCATATTAAATGCACCGCGGTCGCTGAATGTTCGCCATCTTGCTCTTTTCTTTCGCTTTGGTTACGTTAGGTAAGACTTGCGAAAAAAGGATAATGCGAACTTGCCTCGGGCGAGCGCGGTGCATTAATTAGGAAACTTTTTAAAACCAAGTATTTAATACGTATTTAACTTTTTTGTAATAAGACGGTACACGACTAAGTGCATGTGTTTAGAATATTGTATAATAACTAACTTCGTGCGTGTTAGTGTTGTGACTATTTCTATTTTCCCTTTCTGAAAGGAAACTCTTTGTGCTGACTGACTTGAGAAACTGATTCTCACATAGGAGGAAAACATCAATGTCAAATTTATATCGTGTAGTGCTGGGAGTCCAAAACTATTTTGGGCAAGAGAGCATTTCTCCAAAATGACTTGATACCTCAGACCCCCATAACTAAATTACTTTTAAAACGCGTATATCCGACGGATACAGAGCAAGTTTTTAGTCCGGTATAGCTGTGGAGGCCCACCAGGCTAATCAAAACGTGCCTAAGACTTGTAAGCTCAAACGCGTTATCTTGCAGGAAATTGTCGCCGCTTATTGACTTGAGTTTTTCAAAAGTACAACAGTGATACTTCTATATATTAGTCATTCATATAACATATTGGTACCTACACGCAACGCAACATATACAGTATCTTATAAGTTTCAAATAAGAACTCTATGAATCCCTGGTGTAGTGCAAATCCCAGTTGCGTGAGGGAGCTAGTTATAGTAGTAGAAATGCATCTCTAAATGATAGGAATTTGAGCATAGATTTAGGTTTTACGGCATAAATTGCAATTTTTTTTTTCGAACTTACCAGGCTATTAACCTAGCAAGGTCTTAACAGCTTCACCGGAGTACATTGAAATTGCAAACAAACTACAGTTTGTATTACTTTATTGATTTTTACATTGTAATTACGATCGAAGTCACAACTGTTTGTTAATTCATAAATGAAATAAAACACTCGTTTATGTCTATTTTTAATTATTTATATACAACGACGATAAAATTAAATAAGCAATTTATACATTAACAAATAATAATAATAAAATGATATTTACTCGTACATATATTACATGATAATATTGATTAATTAATATTCATTGCACTACAGGTGGGTATCTTAATTTAACACCATTTTATGAATATTTCCACTCGGCTCCTTAGATCCTTTTTTTTTCCTCGAACTGACTACGCTATTGACCTGGCAAGGTCTTTACAGCTTCACCGGACTACTCCTTAGATCCTCTGTAACAAATAGAAAAAATATTATAATATTATTAGGCTGTTATCCTCCCACTGTTGGGCAAAAGCTTGAGTAGTATTGGGAGGGACGGTTTCTCAGGAAGACAGCAGGTTCTGTCCCTGGCCGCTCCTACCATGCGGCGGACGGTACACCTTGGTGTTTTTTAGTCCGTGTTAAAATCAGTCCAGCAATTTAGGAGGAATTCACAAACACGGTACATTAATATTATATATTAAAAATAAGCTGTTAAAGTGATTCATTAGGTAGGTACCTATATAATTTGTCATGGTTTGTTTTTATTATCAGGACGAGACAAAGTCCGCCGGGCCCGCTAATATGATATGTAGGATATATTATAACCTGATACCAACGACTATAATACATCTCTGCCTTGATTTTTTTTTCTAATCTATCTCCCAAGTTATTACTAACTTTGTCGAGAAACTCAAAAATAACTGAACAGATTTCCATGCGGTTTTCACCAGTAGATAATGTGATTCATAATGCATATAATTTTTCAAGGTGTTTTTTATTATCAGGGCGGGACAAAGTCCGTCGCGTCCGCTAGTATACCTATATTATACAAACTGAATGGTTAAAGAGTCGCAATATTCACAGAGGTTGCTGAGTTGTCGATTCTGGTTCTAAATCAATTAAAAAAATAGGTGCTTAATATTTGACCTAATTATCTAGAAAAATACAAAAATAATCCTCTACGCGTCTATGTTAAAGCACAGTTTCGAAACATGAACAAAACAAAAGGGTTTATTGTCCGTTTTATTATCGAAGGTTATTAACTCCGGGTCGACCCTTACAGCTTGCGGCACCAGCCATTGCACCTAAGTTTATTACGATTATATCTATACTCTTGAAAGTTATATAACAAACTTTAACTTAGGTTCTCTTTGTTGTTTATTAGTATTTTGTTTTGATATTATTATTGTACGAGATGTGTTCAAAAAATAAGGTGACTTTGTATTTTTAAGAAAAAATATTTATTTATGTATCAATATTTATGTTGTCCCCTTCAAAGTATCTCAGATACAATACACTTATGCCAACGGTTTTTCCAATCCTCAAAGCACTTCTCATAAGCACTTTTCGGTATATAGCCTTGAGCTCTTCTAGCGATGCAGTCTTTATCTCTTCAATCGTTGCAAATCTCCGTCCTTTCATAGGTCTCTTTAGTTTTGGGAACAAGAAAAAGTCACATAGGGCCAAATCCGGTGAATACGGTGGCTGAGGCATGATTGTGGTGTTGTTTTTGGCCAAAAATGTCTCTCTTCTTTTGGTCAAAATTTAGCAATTTCGGAACAAACTTCGCTGACACACGTCTCATGCCCAAAACGTTAGAAAAAATTCATGGCACGAGTCAAGCGATATACCAACATCCTCAGCAACTTCTCTGATAATGATTCGACGATTTTCCAAAACAATTTTCTTCACTGCTTGAACGTTTTCATCGGTTGTTGACGTGCTTGGACGTCCAGAGCGAGGCTCGTCATTGGCATCTTCTCGGCCATCTTGGAAGAGTTTGTACCACTTGTAAACATTTTTTTACTCAGAACAGTTTCACCATATGCCACTGTCAATATTTCAAGGGTTTCGGAGCACTTTATTTTATTTTTTACACAAATTTTGATGCAAAAACGTTGCCCGCGAAATTTGAAAAGTCACCTTACTTTTTGAACACACCTCGTATATGTTAAATGTGACCTTCATATATCCTAGAATACTGCGAGTGTTTAACCTTTCACCTGGTACAAATATAAGTTCAGATTTTATACACAACATTGCATAATTAGAGTGCACAGCTGATTGTCCCCAGCATCACTCGCGCTTCACCCCTTTCTGTAACACATCCCCGTCCCCTTTTTCAAAATGATTCCGACAAAAAAGATCCAGTAACCAAGAGGATACATGTTACAAATTAATAAAAGTGATATTAGATACGTACATGAGTGTGTGTGGGGTCGGTGTGACTGGGTTATGGTGGGGGCGCGAGCGGCACGAGCAGGGGCTCGCGGGGTTTGCGGGGGCGGCGCGGGGGGC
>MU159835.1:9985-53035 GCA_015888305.1 Antheraea pernyi | reverse complement strand
CGCCCCACACTGCCACCCCCACCCCCGGCGACGCCTTCACCGAATACGTTCACCTCAGTCTCCAGCGGACCGTCCGACTCCAGTAACGCTGCACCTGTACATTACATACACATATTATTATCGACATGCTTTTATATGGTGGAAATATTTTTTGTACAATTATTTATTTAACTTACTCATTGTTAAATCACCTAACAAGTTTGATTATACGCGGTTTTTTTATAACAATAAATTAAAAGAAATGCATGAAAAGCGAAAGATGCCAAACAGAATTTCTTTTATCTTTTTCAAAAGACTATCCGCGGTATTACCAAAAAAGTTAAATACGCATTGAATTCGTACTTTTAAAAAGTCGAATTGAACAAATGCTATTCAGAGTTGCTTGCATAAAAAACTTAAATCAGATGTTTAGCTAGAGACCGCTTGGACACGTTTTTGGAATAAAGTATTTTAAACATGACTTCAACTAGATTTTAAATTTTAGGCACTGCTTAGTAAAACTCGTGTTACACCCGTGTTGTTTTCGTAATAAAACCGTATCGGTGTGATTACAATAAAGTTAAATACGTATTGAACCCTGGCTTTAAAAAGGTCTCGTATTAAATGCACCGCGGTCGCTGAATGTTCGCCATCTTGCTCTTTTATCTCGCTCTGGTTACGTTAGGTTAGACTTGCGAAAAAGGATAACGCGAACTTGCCTCAGGCGAGCGCGGTGCATTTACTAGGAAACTTTTTTTAAACCAAGTATTTAATACGTATTTAACTTTTTTGTAATAACACGGTATATGTTTATATTTTTATACTAGTTGTTGCTCACATCGTTCTAAATGTAAGCTGTCTTTCAGGAGCAGTACTATTTTCTGGTACAAAGGTATGAAAATGTGTATGTGTACGGTAGGTAAGTATGAAAGATACTTTATATTCCTTTCTGTATCTGATAACGTGTATGCAATATTTCATGATAATCGGTTGAAACGTCAAAACGTACCTTTTACCCAGAAAAATGTTACTGTTTTCGAGTTATGGTAGTGTGTGTCGTGACATTAGTGTTTGTGAACTGACCGGCTGCTAATGCTCCCGCGTTGTCTGCCGGGGAGGAAGGGGTGTTTGTATTCAGTGGGGGGGTCGTGGTGGTGGTAGAACTGGTTGGGAGGGAGCGCCGCGCGAGCGAGTGCCGGGAACCACGAGGTCGCCCACGCCGAGCCCCACGAGCACTGCGTACCACGCCCCACGGCGCCGGACGACCCACGGGCGAGTACGCTGCAACGATTACCGTGTACACCACCGTTCTCCGATAACACATTTGAGCAAAACTTTGAACATTTGCTGCGAGAATGTCCCAAGTTTAATACGAAGAGACTAGCACACATAATGATGTGTGACAATCTACATATATGTCCATTCGATCGTTTGGGCTTGATGGAGAAGGTGTCTGCTATCAAGTGGTTCGATAATTTTGTCAAGCATGTGTTAGATACTTAATTTTTTTTTTGACCTGCCCTTTTGCGGGACTCTTAAAACATTATAAATTTACATATTTTGATACGAGACTCGAAAAAAAAAATCGTTGTTTTGGGCCACCCTATTACTAATATTATAAAGAGGTAAAGTTTGTGAGTTTGTGACGTTGTGGCGTTGTAGGGGGTAATATCAGGAACTACTGGTCCGATTTGAATAATTCTTTCAGTGTTATATAGCTCATTCGTCGAGAATGGTTATAGGCTATTATCACGCTAAGGCCAATAGGAGCGGAGCAAAGATGAAAAATGTTTCAAAATCGAGACTTTTTTTTTCTTTTTGAAAGCTTCTGCTGTGTGTCAGCGTTAGTCCAGAGTAGTAACTATTACTACGCGGACGGAGTCGCGGGTAGGGGCTAGTACCATAATAAATTTAAAAATTCAAAGCGTAAAATTCAAAGAGCACATATCAAAGCGTACGTACGAGAAATGCTAATTAAGTCTAAACATAAAACATTTCATATATTGGATTATTTCATTTGTTTGGTTGCTAGCTTTTAAATGGCACGGAGAGTGAAAAGGCTAATGAAATAACGATTCATTGAGAATACGCGTGAACGATTGTTTTTAATATATATTTTAACTTTTTCTACAGTACAGTGTAAAATTAAACTCCATCTCACATTTTAATTCTAAAGCCTTTCAATAATTACAATAATCACAACACATTAGAATTTTATTAAAAACATTTTAATTACAGTAGTAACCTATACTAATCTAAAAACGAATGTAGCTTTATGTATCCATTATATTGTAATAATCAAAAAATATGTTATGTATCATGAAAAGATAAACGAGATCGAGTTTCTTGCCGGTTCTTCTCGATGACCGAGTTGTTTTCCGGACCGGTAGTAGTTTTGACGTTCATATGTGCCTTCTCAGGGCCTAAATTGAATAGAGAGTATTTTGATTTGATTTGATTTAATATTATAAAGCTGGAGGGTTTGTTTGTTTGTTTGCTTGAACGCGCTAATCTCAGGAACTACTGGTACCATTGGAAAAATTATTTCAATGTTAGATAAGCCATTTATCAAGGAAGGCTTTATATATCATCATCACGCTGAGACCAATAGGAGCGGAACAACAATGAAGGATGTTTGAAAATCGTATGCTATGTATCGTATGTATCGTATGCGTGTTAGCTTTAGCCCAAAGTGGCTATTCCACGAGGACGAAATCGCCGGCAGAAGTTAGTACTAAATATTACTTTAAAGTAATTAAAAATAGCTTACATCTCGGTGTGCTGGGTTGCGAGGGTACGTCCACGACGAGGTTGTCGCACTCGTCGTCCACTTGCAGAGGGCTGCCCGGTTCTGACGCTGAATCTCGAGGCTTTTTGACCTCCAAAGGAGCCGGCTGCTGTTATATATAATCACATTTTATTATGGATAACGAGTGATGTAAAACTAGGTGCGCAACATATCACGGATTACTGGTTATATAACGAGTGATAAAATAAATCACGAGTCACGTAACGAAAATACCTGTTACATACCGTTCGAGTGTGATACAATTTCGCATAAGTAAAACTAAATTACAATATATAATCAAAATAATACAAGATTCCATTAGCCACTGACAAAGAAACCCATGGCAAAGAGATGAAACAATAACAATGAATCGAATGTGCTACTAGCAACATAAAAGTGATATTAAACAATATTTTCAATACTTATTAGTCATTGAATTACTCTAGTTTTTTTTTTAATGTATCTCGGCAAAATGACTGCACTGTGCCTGATAAGCACAGTACAATCCAAAGACAATGGCGACCACCGAGTGATACACTATCCATCGCCAGTCGCCGCTGTCATGCCGGCCTGCCAAAAGCTGGATATGCCACAGGCTGATCCCGAAACGCGACCTGCAGAAGCTAATCACTATGACGGGCTTTTTCGCCATATATATAGCTGTAAAACCCTACCACCCCGCTTTCGCCATTGCCTCGTTCGTTATTCAGCAGGCAGTTTTTTATAACTCTTAAACAACTGAATAAATATGAGAAATTATTTATTTTCTGATAAGTTCTCGACGTTGTGGAGCACCGCGGCTTAATGTTTATCGCCAATTGTAAAATAAAAGCAGTCGTGATATATCACTGTGATATAACATTGATAAAAATCACAACACGGTTTCTAGTTATATTAAATTGCATTAATTTCCATATCTATTTAAAAATCAATAATTCAAATTAATTCAATCAATGAATAGTGAGTCACAAATCTATAGCAATTATAGTAATGTACGACATGGCACCATTTGCAGATCAAACTATTCCATGGCACTTTTATATAATAAGTTCAGAATAATGTATCTCTATCATAAGACAACAAAAAAAAGCAATAAAAAAGTAGCCTAAAGTTAATTTTCGAGGAAAACCAGACCACGGTTAATGTTTTGAGAACCTTTATCAAGTCTTAAATGTTTTCATAAAAAGGCAGTTCAGTTACTCGAAATGAATATATAATTTGTATGACCTTATAATAAATTAAGTTAAGAATAAAGTATCTGTTTCTAAAAATATCGACGATTATCGACCAAGAATATAACCAACAGTTAATTTTCCTCGAAAATCTACCACGTTTCGAGTATTGAGTACCTTTATCGAGTCTTAAAAACTTTTATAAATAGGCAGTTCAGTTATTGGAAATCAGTACATCATTAATTCATTGCCCCTATAGTAACAAACACTTATTCGGCCAACCCACTTAGATGTAGCATACTGACTCAGCACATATTACGTTAATTATTTCTTAATATGTATTGTAAGAAGAAGAAAGAAAGAATATCCAACAAAGGCACCTCCATTCAGCGAAGTGCTGCAGCACAACTGGGTGGTACTGCAGCGCTGATTTTCAATGGATGTACGGACGTGTAGTAGATGTTTTGACAATAAATATAACAGAACTTATAACATGTAAACAGCTAACAACAACAAAAAGTAAATATCGAAAAAAGATACAAATATTACAAATGTGCCTGTCCAAAAAGCTATTCACTACCTTGGTTGCACAATGGCCACCATAAGCCCGAGAATAAAAATATAATAAATAATAATAAAAATTGTACTGTACTGTACTTGTACGTACTTAATAAATATGTATAGATATACATATATATATATATGTTTTCGACTCAAAAATCGTGATGGGAACTGTGCAAGATTACTACTATTTTTCAGCAAAATATACTTACAACCGCCGGAAGGATCCCCAACTTTCTCTTCCGCTCTCTTTCTTCCATCATCTTCTTCTCCTCTGACTTCTGACGATCTGGAAATAAAATATTATTGAAGTATTTTCACAACGTTACCTTTAAAAATATTATTATTTCAATATAACATGTATTACATACATTTCAACTCAATCTCTTCATCGTCCAATAAGAGAGAAACCACTTCTTTAGGTTTCAATGTATCCGGTTTGAAATTACCACCGCTAATTACCATTCTTTGTATCTGTAACAATGTTTTTATATATATATAAAACTTATTTAAATATATATATATTAAACTTTTTTTGGAATGGTGTTAATTGGTTGTTTGAAACAGAAATGTGTAACGAACGAAGAGATAGATATAAATGTATATATAAGTATTATGCTGTGAGTGAACGAGATAGTATATTCGTAATGTATTCGAAATTTATACAAAGAGAGAAGAATACAGAGAAACGTTTAAATCTATAGCACATTCTCTGATGGATCGTAGTGAATATCATGCACTTTAGAAAAATATTCTGTGTTCTGTATTATTAACATTGCTAATATATATAAAAATAATGGCGAAAATTAATATTTACCACCTCCATATTGTATCACATACTCTTAAAAATTAATCAGAATACTAGGTTTCACTTCTAACGTGTGTGAACTACACAACTTTTTTTTAATTGTTTTTTTTTTTTTAATATATAAAGATTAGAATGAGTTAGTACCTCGCTTTTCTCTCTGGCGCGCTGCATTATTCTTTCCTCTATGGTACCCTTACATATAAGCCTGTAGACAGTGACCTGCTTCGTTTGTCCCAACCTGTGGGCTCGGTCCATGGCTTGCTGATCCACAGTTGGATTCCAATCGGAATCATAAAATATTACCTAAAATCAAATAGATTTCCTAATTATTAGGCACCAAGTCATTAAAACTAAAGTCTTAATAATATTTCTTGATTCTACCAATTTATGTTTAAAATTTATCATCGAGCCGCCATTTATGTACCTCAAAAAAATGAAACCGCCTTTAAAAATCTGCTCCAAAATAAATGGACCAGAATGTTGAGGAAGTGAAATAGAAAGCATAACGCTTTTTCCTTACGTGACGACATTTATCAGTTAACTCGTACGACAAGCTCGCGCAATAAATTAAGGAGATTCTTTCTAAAATCCATTACTGATGGTTTCTAGATCATTATTATTATTATTTTTTTTCGCTATTGACCATGCAAGGTCTTAACAGCTTCACCGGAGTACTTCTAGATCATTAAAATCGTCAATACACTATGGGCTACGGTAGTGAATTTGGCCCAGCAGTGGGACACTAAGAGACCGCCATTATTATTGTAATAGTAAGTCATTTTTAATAAATATATCATAAATGTAGCTATAATTAAATGTATTACTTACAGTATCAGCGGCTGTGAGATTAATACCGAGTCCACCGGCACGAGTCGAGAGCAGAAACACGAATATATCCGTGCGAGCCTGTGTTAATTAATAAAATATTAGTTTATTTATAAATTATATATATATATATATTAATTAACAGAAGTTTACTTGAAAGTCCGCAACCATGTCTCGTCTCGCAGAGATCTTGCTGGAGCCGTCCAATCTCATGTATTTATGCTTCCGGTGCCACATGTATTCCTGCGAATAACATAACATATAACAAACCGATGAATTATAGCATAAAAGCTTTTAAAGGGGAGTAGTTGCATATTCATTTATCATTTACTCCACATGTTTCAATAATACATTCCTAGTGTAATAGTTAGGACTAATGCAGTTTAAATATTACAATCTTTTTAGACAAATAGCCGTTTATCAGCTAAGAAAATAGTCGAAACTTGAGATAAATGGAGTGTAAAAAACTATGCCAAACACATTTTACATTATCAATGGAGTAAGTACATCACACATTTCAAAACAGTAAACAAATGGGGACGAAATTATTGTAATAGAAATCATAATGTATATGTATGTATTTAATTAATCATCTTATACAAATGACATCACAAATTAATGGAATTAGCCGATACAACAAATACTAAGATAAATATTTACCTCTAACAAATCTATCATCTTTGTCATTTGGCTGTATATAAGAACTCGGTGTCCTCGTTCTTTTAACCTCTTAAGCAGCGAATCCAAGACTGTTAGTTTACCAGCATCGCTCACTAGTTGATTTTTATCTGAAACGGGGAATAGAGTAAGTCATTTCTGCATATGATGAATAAGATATGAATGAAACGTATGGAACGTATGAGTTTAGTTTCATTTAGTACATAAAGTCCGCGAGGTGTAAGATTAGTTTTGAATTCGTGTGAAAGATTACCAAAAGTAGACTCAGAAAATACAGAACACAATTTGAAAATAACGATGACCAACGGAAGATGCATAGTCCATTGCCAGTCGCAGTTGTCATGTAGATCAGGGGTTCCTAAACTTTAAAGATAAGGGAACACCAACTAGATACCTTTTATTTTATGGAACCCTATATTAAATGATTACAAATCAACACTGAAATTTATATAAGAACATTTTTGAAGTTATACTTCTTTAGGGAAAAATGTTGAGAGTAAATTTTAATTATGTGCGCGCACACCGACACGAAAAACCGACACCCTGAAGCTATTACGATGCGCGCGCACACTGCTGAAGTTAGCTATAGTTAAATTTTTCTACTATTAGTGTCGATTTTTCTACAAACGTAGAAAAAGGCGAAAGATAAAATTTATGAAAAGATTTTTATCTTCTTATATGCCAAATAAGTATAACTTCTAACGCGTGTACATAAGTACACACACACTTTTTTTTTTAAAGAAATATGTAATGTAATATAATTGAAACGCATTATTCTTAACTTTAAATTTTAACATGAAGAATGACATTGTTTTACTGTTTTATGAATAAATGCTTTATAGTTCGGTATTACGTCCGACAATTGTGTGCGTACATCTAGGGTAGCATCTAACGGTGATCTGTATTTGTTTTTAATAAATATGTAAAGCTAATATAAATAATTTTGGCGGAACCCTAATGACTGTTTCACGGAACACGGTTTGAGAATCCCTGGTGTCGATATTATTTTGGAAAAAATTAGGGGCTAATGAGCAGCGTGTTGTAACAGCGCGTCAATTGTGTGTTGTGTGTTGGATTTTTTTTACATGCGTCCCGATACTTCAGAGTTAGTTCACTCCAGTTTGCTCGCTCGTTGGTCAAATCAAATAGCGCTCCCCCGCCCTTCTACATCACTCCCACGCAAAAAACACTAATGTGCTTTAGACCACACGACTGAAGTAAAACTTCTTTAACTCCGTGTATGGATAGGTATATACATTATTAATTTTCTACAAATATATATTTTTTCATTGATAATACGAATCATAACCCTCTCTAGCTATCTTCACTAACGTTATATCTCGCTCACAACGTTCCGTTCGCGTCGCCCGATCACACGTCTTCGTAACGCTCTCGTGACGCATTCACCAGCTTACTCTCCAAGTCAAGCGTGCGTAAACAAGTAATACTTGATAATATATCAGAGGAGCGATGTTATATATGAGAATACAGACCTGGGACCTGGAGGGAGGCCCAGCCGGTGGGGGGTCGCGCGCGGTGTGCGAGGCGGGCGAGCACGTGCGCTCCGAGCGTGCACTCCGCGTGCCGGTGCCGCACGGCGTGGTACGCGAACGCACGCGACGCCGCGAACGCACACCGAGTACTCACACACACCTACAACAACAAGCACACACACAATTTATTTATTTATTTAGAAACACCAACAAGATTTACACTAGAATTAGTATATAATTTCGCATTTGTAAAGACTCTATATAAGACATATAAGTGCAATTCTTAATTATAGGTGTATACGACGTATTTATTATATTCCACAGCAAATAACTACAATAATAAGCTAAAGCAAAAAGAAGAAAAAACACTAACAATACATTCTAATTTTCATTTTATTTTAAGTTTTCTTTATACTGACTGAGACTATTTGTGTATATATCGAGATTAGAGGTTTTAGATTTACAATTATAAAGTGATATCATTCGATTTAGTGGAGAGTAAAGGCCTAATTCAACTCTTTGATGTCTCCTAACTCACTCAACGCCATAATTCAATGTATTATCAATCATATCAATAAGAGCGCATCTCTCATGTTTTTTGCGATATTGAACTCGATTTTAAATTCAAATCGAATTTAATTCAATTAAAACTTAAATTTTATGTGTTACATCTTTTTTTTGTTTAAAAAAGCGATATATGCGGAATTAATGAGACGGAAAGTACACGTCAAACACTTTTTTTGTTAATCTATATTGCTTCTATTTTTAAATAATACTTAATCTAAAAAGGAATTAGTGATAGTTTACCAAAGTTACAAACTAAAAAAAATTAAAATTTTCTTCAGTTTGTGCTTGCACAATCAAATACACTTTTCTCATTGCGGCAGAGTATCTAACCAAAAGTCTTAACCCCCATTTTATGAAATTTATCTATACTAATATTATAAAGAGGTAAAGTTTGTGACGTTGTAGGGAGTAATTTCAGGAACTACTGGTCCGATTTCAAAAATCTTCTTTCAGTATTATATAGCTTATTTATCGAGGAAGGTTATAGGCTATATATCATCACGCTAAGACAAATAGGAGCGGAGCACCAATCAAGAATGTTTCAAAATCGGGTTCATTTTTCCTTTTAAGAGTGGTAGCGTTAGCCCAAAGTAACTATTCCACGCAGACAAAATAGCGGGCAGAAGCTAGTTATTAAGTTATATATTTGTTAACAACAATTACCTATAGCTATGGAAAATGGACCTTAAGTATAACTGCTAATACTAGAACCATAATATTGCCAACTACACTTATCGCACCAGAGTACAAAATAGCATCAACATTGCTGATCTGCCATATAAATATGTTAACGATACTACAAAAGCTATATAAAATTTATCTATCTATATATACATATAATAAAAATGAGGTGTCTGTGTGCAATATCAAAATATTATGTTTTTACTGATTGGGTACGAAAGTAACAAGCTACTGATAACAATAATGCAATTTTTTAAATTTTTGTCGGCTGGACCGATTTTGACGGGAATATCACTCGCAAATAGCTGAAATTACAGCGGGTTACTTAGGCTACTCTAAATTAGACTAACTATTAACCGCGGCTTTGTCTGCAATGCTATCTCCAAAACGGTTGGACCGATTTTCACGGGACTTTCACCGACAGGTAGCTGACCTTATAAAAAGTAATTTAGGCAATTTTAATTTATACTAGCTGTTAACCGTGGCTTCGCCCGCAGTAATATCTTCAAAACAGTTCGACCGTTTTTTATAGGACTTTCACCGGCAGATAGCGGACATTATAAGAAGTCATTTCGACTGTTTTAATTTAGACTAGCTGTTAACCGTGGCTTCGCCCGCAGTGCTATATTCAAAACGGTTTGACCAATTTACACGGGACTTTCACTGGCAGATAAATGATCTTATAGGAAGTAATTTAGGTTATTCTATTTTAGACTAGCTGTTAACCGGGACTACGTCCGCAAGTAATTTAACAAAAATATGTTGTTCACTGTAAACATGTGCATAAGATGCTATACTTACTGGACTCCAAGAATAAATATAATTAAAATTCATATATCTGTATGTATGTATGTAATTTGAATTATATTGTCTTTTCAGATATTTTGCTTTATTTACCGCGCTTTCGTCTACATAACTCAGCAACCATAGTAACGTAAAAATATTGTATCCAAGTCAATGAACAGTATTTAAATTGTCCAATATTAAAAACTGCTTAGACAGACAAGGTTTTATATCTTGATTTATATTTATGCCAGATTTCAAGACGTCAGCTCATTCATTGTATAGAATTCAACATTATAATTAGGAGTTTTTGGCGGGATCTTGGTCTGTCATGTAGTGGATTTTATTTTTTATTGGTAATCTTGTGTTACATGACTCTATATTGTGTAAGATTGGTGGTGTTTTATGTAATATAGTTTGTTTATTGTGCATAAGTGAAGTGAATGGAAAATAATACCCACGGACCATGAATTCTGAGATGCCATAAAAATTCCATGGAAAGTTCTAACAAGTTGGCCACCATCTTGTTAGTTCATTGAAATTATATCAAGAAACTTGTAATTTCGGTACTCACTTGACTATAGCAGTGATGGTCTACTAGAAGACTGGTTGCCAAAATGGAATGAAAGAAGAACTTGAAATACTATTAACTACTTGGCAATGGCAGTAATAATCTAAGAGATTGGTTGGCAAAAAAAATAAAAACATTATAATTATATAGTAATTTTGAAAATAGAAGGGGTCTTTCTAAAAAGATAAGATAAAAATACCATAAACGTGCTACTTATTGACAATATGATCATATTATATCATAATAACATCTTTAAGCCATTTTTTCATTAGTGTCTTATACAGTGGTGGGTTAAGGTTCCAAATATGTTACTGATGATAAACCTCATTTGACACACTGTTAGTATTTATATATCTAATGTGTACGTTACATGTTACTGTAGGTGTCGTGCGTGTCGTACTTAAAATTGTTTTTAAAGAGCATTGCCATAATTGTACATGGTCTCACAATTTTATATTTCTTTAATACAATTTTTAAAAAAACGCGTGTGGAGCTGCGGTTACCTCTAGTATATAAAGTTATCTGTTGTATACCAAGGCTAGTCTTCGAAACGACTATACTGATGTTAACTGGTAACTTACTTTTTGCTGTGCAGCGTACAAGAAAGCAGGCATTGGCGTCGCCATATCCGGGAACACGACCGGTGGACGTTCAATGTGGAGGAATTCTGGCGGTTCTTCAACTTTAACCGGAATCATATCACCATCTTCAGTCTTTATCTCTGTCAACATCTCTGTCTATGGGAGATAAAACACTTAAGTTTTTTAGCAGATAAGAAAGATATAAATCATTTATTCATAATGTATGTATGATAACCTAAAATATACCTATACAAAAGGATACAAAAAACATTATGAATTAGGTGTACAACTTGGCATATGTATCATTACATTTTAAAATGAGTTAAATCCAATTTTAATCATACATATAATATGTTTAATTTTTTTAAGATTAGCCGAGAACTAAGTTCAAATTTTGCGCCTATAAGGTTTTTCATTTTTTTTGTGATCTTCATATTTTACATTTACAAAATTTGAAGATATTGAAAAATAACGTAATATATTAGGAATGGCTGAAATTGTATTTAATTCATTTTGAACTAACATGTTTAATTTTTTTTAAGATTAGCCCAGAACTAAGTTCGAATTTTGCCGCCCATAAGGTTTTTCATATTTTTTTTTGATCTTCATATTTTACATTTACAAAATTTGAAGATATTGAAAAATAACGTAATATATTAGGAATGGATGAAATTGTATTTAATTCATTTTGAAATAATGCGTTTAATTTTTTTAAGATTAGCCGAGAACTAGTTCAAATTTTGCCGCCCATAAGGTTTTTCATTTTTTTTGTGATCTTTATATTTCACATTTACAAAATTTGAAGATACTGAAAAATAACGTAATATATTAGGAATAGATGAAATTGTATTTAATTCATTTTGAAATAATATGTTTAATTTTTTTAAGATTAGCCGAGAACTAAGTTCAAATTTTGCCGCTCGTAAGGTTTTTAATTTTTTTTTTGATCTTCATATTTTAGATTTACAAAATTTGAAGATATTGAAAAATAACATAATATATTAGGAATGGATGAAATTGTATTTAATTTATTTTGAAATAATATGTTTAATTTTTTTAAGATTAGCCGAGGACTAAGTTCAAATTTTGCCGCCCATAAGGTTTTTCTTTTTTTTTGTGATCTTCATATTTTACATTTACAAAATTTGAAGATATTGAAAAATAACGTAATATATTAGGATTGGCTGAAATTGGATTTAATTCATTTTGAAATATAAACTTTATAAGATAAAAAGTGAACTTCCTTATTAATTTTCACACTGGTTAAATTAAAATTCCTTTGACTAACAGACAAATATATTGTGAACTTACTTTGTATATTAAAAGTTACGTAGTATTTGATAGATATCTAATTAGTCAAAATCATTAAAACAGTTTGAATTATACTCATAAATGAAATTATTTGAATAATTTATTCCAATGATTCGAATGTTCGAATATGCACACATTGTCCTTACAATTACACAAAAAGAAAAAAGAATCAGCCAATCGGCTGCGGCCGTTCTGAAACAGTGCGGTTACATACATTCGACAACTGAATTTTATTTATATCGATTTTCGATTGGTCTTATTCGAAGGAACGATTAAAATAATAAAAATGGCGTCACCGTGATGACGTCGTAACTCAAAGTATGTTATCAATGTTCCTTAATAAATGTGTTTATATGTACTTCAATCTTGAATTGTAACATAAAGATCTAAGATATCTTCTACTATAATAATTACATTTTTTTTTTAATTACTATACCTGTCCTTCTTGTCTTCTAAGGTTTCTCATGCGTAATGTTCTGTGTTCTATCGTTTCTGGCATATGATGTAACGTGACTTCTGTATGAGCGTAAAATGGACCACCTACAAAAAATTACATCTTTCTTGTACCAAACTTTTGGTTATATGAAAAAAATATGTTATCAAAATAAAATTTATGTAAAATTATTTTTAAATATGATATAATACAATTAAAATGAGAAACAAATTATGTGGAAGTAATTCATAATTCATAAATTGTTCATATATTTTTAATCAAATATAAATATTTATATTCCTGATGTAAACTTAATCCAAGAAGATCATCAAATCTTTTGCTTCTAGAACAACCCCAACAATACATCGTTAAGTAGTGTCAATATAAAAAAAATCTATCATCATCTAGCAGTGGTATTCAACCTTTTTCTTTATACAGGCCACAAATACATTTTATTCATGGTGCTGCGGGCCGCAAACTACAAATATTTAGGTATTAAATTTAAAAAAAACGTATTTTTCAATTAACAACGTATTAATGTAGTGAAAAATGTTTGTCCAATAAAACAAGCTTGGTATAACCCTTACATCATAAGGAACGCATTGCGATCGGGTTATCTGATATCCATTTAATTTAATCAGCGTGCTCATAGTTTTTCTGATGGGCACGAAATTTAACACAATTGAAAATAAAGTATAATCGGGTGGCTCGACTACAAAGACCCAGCACGGCGGGCCGCAGGTTGAGTATAGCTGATCTAGCATATCAGAAAAATTATTAGCAACCTAATTATGACAGGCCTGTCAGTGTTGTGATCCTATTCGAGATTGGTTTTAAATAGCTATAGGCTACAATGATCACTTAACGTTAGGTGGTCTGTATACCTGTTTACCACTTTGTAGCATTTAAAATATATGTAAGGAGCAAGTCCTTGCCTTATGTTTTTGGGCTGCACATTTGTGAGAATAAAGTCGCTTGTTAGGTCACAATTACTTTATTTGTTTTACCACCCTCTCACAGAAAACCGACGTGAAGTAACATTGCTTGCATTGTTGCGTTTCGTTCGGTCAGTGAGAGCGCCAGAGGCCCACTTCCCTAGCCTCCTCCCCCTTCCATCCTCCTCCTTCCCCTCTCTCCTCCCTCATACACAGGTTAGTAACGCACTTGCGACTCCCCTAGCGTTGCTAGTGTATATGGATGGTGGTGATCACCTAACATAAGATGACCCACCTGTTCGTTTGCCTCCTATGATATATAAAAAAAAGTGCGTGCATACAAAGTACACATGTCAGAAGTGAAACTTCTTTGGTGAACTACTTTATAAGTCTTGTTTATATTTATACAAATCTAAAACTTTAGATTTCCGAGACTTGAAAAATAGATGAAAAATCTGCGTTTACTGCAAATGACGTCACTTCCGTTGCAGACCTGCGTGACGTTATATCTGTAAAAATTTTACCCTCATGCGCCTAAGGAAGTTTCACTTAAAAAAAAAAATTAAGCGCTTGAACGTGACTAACAATTCAAATCCATACTAATAATATAAAACTAGAGGGTATGTTTGGTTGAACACGCTAATCTCAGGAACTACTGGTCTAATTTGAAAAATTATCACAGTGTTAGATAGCTCATTTCTCGTGGAAGGTTATATGTACTATATATCATAACGCTAAAACCAATTGGAGCGGAGCAACCATGGAGAATATTTCAAAATCGTTTAATTTTTCCTTTGAGAGTTACCGTTGCGTGTTAGCGTTAACCCAAAGTAAGAATTCTACGCGGACGAAGTCGCGGGCAGGGGCTAGTATTAAATGAATATAATTGTAATTGAAAAGCGATGATGCGCACATAATAAGTAGAGCAACATGCAATATATGTAACTATAATAAATAATAAATTTATTTATTTGACCTCACAATTACAATCTTACAGCGATACAATATTGTTTGTGAATAAAAAAAAGAAATAGTATACATTTTACAGAACAGTACATTTATAGTGCAAATTAATGTGAGGTCTGGAGTCTGAAAAAGGTTCAAAGACCTGAACTACAGATCTCCAGACTCTCGTTCTCTAGAATGGAGCTGTATTCTTATTACTTTTGCTACAAACAGTAAATTTATCAACAAGGATCTTATGAAACTATAGATAATAGATTTTCAGTATTATTGTATGAAAGTGCTAGTAACCAATTATGAATAATGCGTTTTGCTTTTTGGTTAGTTAAATGATAAATTTGAAGAATAGAATTAATCTGGTTATATATATGAGGACCAAGAAAGCAGAAAAAATTATGTGAAAATTGTAGACGGAGTGAGATCGTCTGACATACATGATGCTTACGTCTTTTACCGAAATGAATATTAGGATCATACTTTATTCGACGGTGTATGGCAAGGATAGTTTTTTGGAGAAAAAGTTGTCTTACAGTAAGAACATTCGATATGCTATACAGTTTAACTGTAGGAAATCTAAACGGCAAAAACGAGCTTACTTTTAAAACTGCTCGTTGAGCACGCTCTAATTTTATTAAGGTAGTTTTAGCGGCCCCACCCCAGGATGTGATGCAATATGTAATAATTGACTGACAGATGGCAAAATATACTGATTTAATCATTTTTGAATCTCCAATGTGTCGTAGATTTTTGAATATAAAAATAAGTTTACGAACTCTAGACGTAAGAAGTTCAATATGAGGCTGGAAAGAGAGGGAACTGTCTATTTTAATACCTAAATATCTTACAGTGTTGACGCGCTGTAATTGAATACAGGAACAAACAGAAGTATCTTGAAGTAGACAAGAGTGTGCGGATAAAGAAAGATGATTATAAGGAGGGTTTTTATAGTTTAAAGGAGTAAAAGCTATATATTTGGTTTTATCAATGTTTAAAGTTAATACATTTTCATTTAACCATTGCATCACAGTGTTTAATCCATTTTGCGAATGTGTGAAGGCTTCACCCCATGACTCGCTTGAAAAGACCAAAGTAGTGTCATCTGCAAATGTTAATATTTTGCCATAGGGTAGGGAGAGGTTACATAAATCATTAATGTAAATAAGGAAAAGAGTAGGTCCGAGAATACTGCCTTGAGGCACGCCGTAAGTAACAGGCAGATCACTGCTAATAAAGTTATCTATTTTAACACATTGTGTTCTCTGTGATAAATAATCGGCAAATAATTTTAGCTGAGTACCTCGAACCCCTATTTGTTCCAACAACAACAACAACAACAACTGTACAATAGTTGTTGGCGACGCAGCGTAAATTTAGCGAAATATAAAAATGTGTTGGCGCGCACATACCAATATCGGTCTGACGCCATATAGGGCACTGTGAGGACAATTCTAGTGTACCCAATTTTTTGTGTTAATTTGTGTTTTTCATGGTAATTAATAGGAATTGCGTAATAATTGTATTGTATTAATAGGTTTAAAGCTAAAAAGCATATATAGCAATAAAAATAAACGTAGAATCTTTAAAATTGTAAAAGTAAACATTCTGTATCATATTACGTAAAATATTAGAACTTATGGAATTTGTTAGTAAATTACGTGTTAAATAATGTATAATTGTATAAAATAGTAATAAAAAGTAATGAAAGTATATAAAACGGCAAAAAAAGGCCAAAGTGAAAAATAAGAAAACAGAATTTTGTCGTAAAAACATATATTTTTCGTGTACAACTTTTTATGTATTTATCGTACAATTAAGCTAATTATTGCATTGTATCGAGCCTTCCGAGACGAATCTATTGATATATAACACATGATTAGCTTGTTCGATCCCTTGCCGCCCCCACAAAACGGTCTGTCGGTACACCGTGGGGTTTTAGTCCGTGCGACTCGGACATAACCCACCCTCTCCCCCGGGAGGGTGGCGTATCCATAAGGGATTTCCCCACGAAAAAAAAAAAAAAGATAGGTCGCAAATGGCATGTATCAGGCAACAGCCCAAGCCGTGTTGTGCCGTGCACCCTTGAGCTAGTTGTCAAATGAAATCGGCTGAGTGCCTTAAGCGCTCGCCTTAGTAGTCCGGTGAAACTGTTAAGATCTTGCTTGGTCACTAGCGTAGTCAGTCAGAAAAAAAAATTAATCGATAAGTAAGTACTAGAATTTTGAATCTTTAATTGTTGACTCACCATATCTTTGGTATGCTATATTTTTTTGCACAAAAAAAGATAATGAAATAACATGGAATTACTACTTTTTATATGATGTCATCACCACACCCAGTGGTAATAAAACCTAATAGAAATGTTAAACAAGGTGACATTCAATAAAATGTTAAGAATGGAATGCATCTAATATGTCTTCAATTATTATTGCATCTATATTGCAGATTTCGTTCGGTGTTTCGTTTAATACTTCGACCTTAAGAATGCAACGTCCAAACACGTTTTAGGCTGTAAATCCTCTCGTATATACAATCGTTTTTTTTTCACACTTCACATATCAATTTGGCTTACCGTCGCTGTCTAAGATAAGGATGGAAGTGATGTTTTGTGATAAATATAATTAGTCGAGGAAAAAACCGTGTATAAAATATTTCCAAGGATATGTAAAAAATTTTTTTCGCACTGACTACGCTATTGTTCTAGCAAGGGCTTAACAGCTTCATCGGACTACTAAGGCGAGTGCTTCAGGCACTCAGCCGATTTTATTTGACAACTAGCTCAAGGGTGCAGCACACACCTCGGCTTGGTCTGTTGCCTGATACATGCAATTCGCGACTTATCTGAGCTAAGCTAACTATTCATACATATATGAGTTGTTGAAACATATATGTGTACCAAGCATACAAACCTCAACAACTCTTATATATATTTCGTATCAAATAATTTTCTAAACTCTTTTAGTTTGATAAGGGAAAATGTGTAATGTTGTCGCAGTGATGTAAGATTTTGTGTCATTGTATCGCGTGAGCAGCGCACTCAAGGGCTCCACGCCGAGGGAACGAACCTAGGCTTGAGCCGCTGCCGAGTAGTGATATGTTAAGTTATATGACCAAAAGAATAGGAAAATGAACGGGAAACAAAAGAATTTACAAGCGTTATAAGTGGTGTTCCCAACAAAAATAATCTAAATAGTCCACACATAAGTCGATAGCGTAGTTGTACTGGAATGTATAGTTACTTCTATACAGTGGAAAAATCATTAAAATTACTTTGACTGTACAATTTTTGATGCAATCTCTGCATGTTAAACTTCCTAAAGTTTTTCCCCGAAAAGTTATACGCCCGAATGACGGTAACCATTTCCTCATTTATCGGCTGATCATCGCTATTCTTGAATTCTATTTTCGCAAGCAATTTCTTGAATTGAACAAAGTACCAATATAATATTATATGCAGTTTAAAATTTTTCTTTTTGTAAAATTTTTTCTTCGATTTTTATTTTGACAAGAACAAGTAATTTTCTATGTGAGCTGTATATAATATATATATATAAAACTAGCGGGCCCGGCGGGCGTTGTCCTACCTTGATAATAAAAAATAATAATCTAAAATTCAACTGCAGCGCCACCTACCGGGTCCAATTGTGAATCTAAACCATTCTCGGATCCACTGGAACACGCACACAAAATTTCATCAAAATGGGTCCAGTAGTTTAGTGCCCGAGTTAACAAAATTTAGTTTCGAAAAATTTACTTTCGGTTTTGAACATTATAAAAAAATATTTTTTCAAGTTTTATTTTATTTTCAAAAAGAAAAATTATTCTCCTATATAAATCGCTGCATTTAATATTTAATTGTAAATATGTTCAATTTGAAAAACCACTTCCAAAAAATCTGAATTTCAGATGTGTCTGTTTTTTAGACGCCCATAACTTGACAAATAAACGTGATAGAAAAAAAATCTGCATTCACATTCATACCTACTAGAAGTCCAATTAGGCTGAATATGAACGAATTTCAGAACCTCATTTTTCCAGATATTGCATCAAACCTATGAATAATACTCCTGTTGAGAAAGTGAAGAAATATAATTGACAAAAATAAGAATATTACCAATACGTTTGATTATGACTTTCCTTTGAAACTATAATAGAAACAAACAAAAGTATCTGTTTATTATACCTCAATTATTTTCAAACGCCACTAACATTTATACTGGTTTATGTTTAATTTGAGAAAAAACTTACTTTAGAAGAAACGAAAATTTTGGACATGACCAAAACCATACAATCAAATTAAGATCTTTGGGCTTATAGCACAAAATACAGATTAACACATTGATAATTCCCTATGCGTTAACATATAAATCGATATGATAAAACTGAAGGATACAAGGACATATATATCAACATATAAATAACTCGTTACTGCCCGGAACTTCGTCCGCGTGGAATTGTAACCGTTTACGCAACGTAGGAAGCTCTCGAAAGACAAAAAATAGTGCGTGGAGTCCCTCCGCTCGTAATGTGGAAATGTAAATAGGAAGGGGTAGAAATTGATTTATAATGAAATCATATTGTTTTGTTTAAGACAAACTTTATTAACACTGCTTACGATTCACCATTGATCGCATCTTTTAATTATCATTTTCGAGTGGAGAAACATCCAAATTTATAACATTTACAATAGGATTATGATAACTAAAGTAAGATATGAAATGTTTGGTTATTTTTCTCGCTCTGCCTCTTTCTATTCCCCCTCCCCAGGAGCGTTGAACGTTTAAGGCAACAGTGCTTTCATACTTCCTCCATGGTAGCGTTAAACGTTTAACGCAACCTTGTTGGAGGTCGCATTAGAAGTTCCACTTCAAAAAAGAAACTTATTTTGAAACATTCTTCATTGGTGCTCCGTTCCTATTGACCTTAGCGTAATGATACGTAGCCTATATAGCCTTCCTCAATCAATGAGCTATCTAACACTGAAATTTTCAGATCGGACCAGAAGTTCCTGAGATTAGCGCGTTCAAGCAAACAAACTCTTCTTATAACATTAGTATAGAAGCATGGATACTAAGTATCGAGAATTACGTCAGTCTGTAAAATGATTAATTAACTCCGATTTTGGTTACATTTTAATTACACGGGGTTTTTACCTTAAAATAACCAAGAGTTATTTATATATCTACCTATAGTTGGGTGTCGCTGCTAGGTGAACGTTTATACTGTAGCCGCTCGGAATTAGGTCAGATTTAACGACTGTCACCCAGTACCGGAATTAGAATGAACATAACATTTTTTTTAAATCTGATTCACTAATGTTTTATGTTTTAGCTAACTAATGTTACAAATACATTTGGCTTGTTAAAATATTAAAAATATGGGAGTAAGACGTTTGATTTAAGCTTTAACGGCATTCGTTGTAAATATTGGATTTTTTAATACTTGCATGCCTAAGTTAATACATTTAGTGTAGTCCGGTGAAGCTGTTAAGACCTTGCTTGGTCAATAGCGTAGTCAGTTCGAAAAAAAAAAAATATTTAGTGCATTACATTTTTTCTTTATTTATGGTCGAGATACTAAACACTAGTGTATATATAGTAACTTTGAAAAACTGACGCATTTATTAATACAAATTTTCTATTATCTAATATCTTCTATATATGTAATAAGATTGATAATTTAACGTATCTGTACTTTTTAGATTTTTGTGTAAGAAAAAATGTTGCAGATGTATAGGAATAAGTTATCCCATCGAAAACATAAATGCGAAATGAGAGCCAAGTTCAGTATTATGATGTATGCCTTAGTGGTTGACTTTAACGACAAAAGAAGTGAGATCTAAATGGATGCCAAGTTCAATGGTGAGTCCTGAAATTTATACCTACCGCGTGTCTAGATAAAATACATTTCAACGAATTCTGTTCGTGTACAATCTTTATTTTGTTGTTAAACACTGGGGTGAAATGGTCAATTTGTGACCAAACTCCAATTATAAATAAAGAAAAAAAAACTGAAGGACTGTAATGGGAAATTTCTTTATGTTTAAATAGAAAAAGTTTTTTGTCATCTTCTCTTTAGGTAGTAGGTGGTAGAGCCACGCTGAAGCTATTACTGGTTTCAATATGAATAGGTCGGTTCGCCCGGGGTAGTAATTGCATTGTTGCGTTTCGTTCGGTCAGTGAGAGCGCCGGATACCCAACTCCCCGTTCTCCCTAACAGGCTGGCAATGCAATTGCGACTCCTCTGGTGTTGCAAGTGTCTATGGACGGTGGTGATCACTTAACATCAATTGACCTACCTGTTCGTTTGCCTCGTAAAGCGGCATAATGTAAAAAAAAACATCGTATCGTATTAAGAAGATAAACATTAAATTTTCATGATCTCGGGTTCAATGGATAACGTTGCATAATTTTAGTTTTAACACTGTTTTTGGATAACCGTCTTTATATTGAAATACATTCATAAATTATGTATCTTACAAAGTACTACTATTATTTATTCCCAAGCATTTGATTGTTTTTATATAAGACTAGATGTGCCCGCGACTTCGTCCACGTGAAACCTGATGTACAAATCAATGACTAATTAAGTCCTGTGAATGTATTAAGTCCAAATACTATCGTAACGAACACATCCGTGGTAGCCTTGGAGTCCGTGACATCGCAGACAAGCTGCGGGAGAGTCGACTTCGCTGATACGGCCACATAAGTCGCAGGCATCCAGACTACGTCGGAAATAGATGCCTCAACATCACTGTACAGGGCCCAAGGTCTCGTGGCAGGCCCAAGAAACACTGGTTGGACGTGGTAAAGGCTGACTTAAAGGAAAATAACATCACACAGAAGGACGCTGCAGATCGGGCAAAGTGGAGGAAGCTTGGTAAGAAAGCGGACCCTGGTTGGTACCGGGAAAACGCTAGGAAGAAGACTATCTATTTTTATCTCGTACTTAAGTCGTGTCGTTATTAAAATAGCTTTTGATAGATTTCACCGATTTTAATGAAACAAAAACTCAGTTATTATCGAGAATATGCTTTATGATTTTGAAGATATATTGTGAGCAGTGTACTTTAGCAGTGATGTATGTTCATACAAATAGACAGACAATTCTAAAAATGATTGCTACGTATTTATATTTTACTAGCGGGCCCGGCAGACGTTGTTCCGCCCTGATTATAAAGAAATGCTGGACAAATTATATACCAAAACGTTCCTCGTGAATCACTTTACCCACTGGTGAAAACCGCATAAAGATCCGTTCAGTAGTTTTTGAGTTTATCGCGAACAGACAGACAGCAGTGCTATAAAATAGAATGAAATAGCCTACCTTGAGTATTCACTGAACCATTTGTATCCTGATTTTTGCCCATCTTAGGAAAGCCATTTTTGTTTTGATTTGAGGAAGTCTTCTTGGCCTTTGGTTTATTCTTCTTGATTTCTTCTTCTTCAACCTCTTCGATAATTATTTCCTCGGATTCGTCATTTGAGTCAACATCATCATTTTCAGATGTTGAAAAAGTTGGGGCGTTATCATCCTCCTTTGTAACACGGGGTCGAGGTCTAGGCGCTCGCGGCGTCGCATCCGACTTTAAATTCTTTAAAAACTCCGCAAGCTTACTTTTTATGCTAGCCATTTTATAAAGTTCTTATCGCTTTTACTCTAACAAAGAAATCAATAACTATATCATAGAGAAATATTCGTACTGTAACATTGAAATATTTATCTTTTTCTAAATGCAACTTTCTTTAAATGTATTCAATGAAAAATAGATTTGATTATCAAACTTCAATTATTATTTACAAAATAAGAATATTATAGTCTAATTGGCACTTGCAACCTTGGAAGAACTCGGAAAATACGTCTGACGTCACAAAAATAGTGTTGCCAACAACTACACTACAGCATTAGTCACTGACAATGTTGCCAACTAGCCAAAAGTAAAAATCGTATATAGATGGTTGTTTAAAACTCGCTAGTTCTTATTAAAAAAGTATAGATACATAATAAAATCCATTAATTATCATTGGAATCGTTAATTACACGTATAATAGTAAAGGTGCGGAAGTTATCCGCAAATTCAAATTCAAGGTTATAAATCATCATCATCTTTATTTTGAAATAAATATTATGGTATCATTTCTACATGTATCTTGGTGATTCAAATAACAGTATATTAGTCAATTATAATCGAGTTTTTTTCACTTCAAGGTACTTATTAGATTTTTTTATTGTACGCCTAAGACGATAGCGAAGTTTTATTTCAGATTCATTGTCCAATATTTTCATGTTTCTGACGGTAAATTGTCGTCTTAGGTATTTTAATTTACATACCAAACTGCATTTTTATTGTAAATGTGGCAACAGATCATAACATACAGCAAAACTACGGGATATTATGATGGTTATCTAAATACTATTTTACCGGATTTAGATTGAGAATTCGATTGACGTTGAGGGAAATCCCAGCTCCGCTAATGTCTATCCAAATTATATAATTCCATATCATATAAAAAAATACAAGATTCGTCAGCTAAGTGATATTGCCACTGCTAGGTTAATCTACTTCTCCTACTTCTATAGCTTAATGTCTTATGGGCATTCTGTTGTGGGGGACAGCAGCTGACCTACAACTACAAAAATTAACGGCATTTGTTACACAACGAATTAATAAGTAACGATTTATTTGATATGTGATCAATAACTGAAGTTCTTAAGGTTCAGTAGAGTTAGTCAAAATTAAGCTCCCTGATTATCTTGGGTGTTTGGGGATCGATGAGTGCGACCACCCAGTTCGCAGGCTACTTCGTGATTCAAACAACTATTAGTGAACTTTACAGTTTATTAATTTTTATATGTATTAACATTTTTGCCAGGTATACATTATACATATATGTTACGAACGGCTAGGTCGGCAAGCCCTGACTAGTGATTTCCAGGTGACGCAATATATTTTTAATAACAACCAAAATCCATACTCAGATCTCATTTTTCTCAAAGGCCAGATCGAGGCACCACATGTATTTTTAATACGATTAGTCATACTCTTGCTTCCTCTAGGTGCCCTACGAACAGAATATCTTCAGGAAGCTCAATGTACTTGGTTGCCGTTTGAAATTCACTGGGTACCACAATGGGTCTGGTAAAATCATGTTACCGATGTAAAATCTGCGTAATGATTCATTAGAAAGCTCGATTTAAAATCGTCTACGGGTTTCGCCAAGAATGGTATTTTTCACCATAACGTCATATGCACAGATTGGGTAAATTTCTAACATTTTTATTATATGCAGAAAAGAAATTTTAAGACCAATTTTTAGTTTGATAATATTTATAACAGGGGTCGTCTGCCGATTTCTTTTTTGCATTAGTTATGAACATTTCTTGGTCTTCTTCGAAAACATTTTGGGTTTGTTAATTTAGTCTAGCATTCACAAACCCAGCTAAGATTAAATCACATTTTCTAAATTGACAACATCGCAAAAAGTTTCTCTAACATAACTTAATCAATTTAAATTAAAACGACATAAGAAGTCACCTAAATCTCAAATTATTTTTGTTAATTTAGTCTAGCGTTCACAAACCCAGCTAAGATTAAATCACATTTACTAAATTGACAACATCGCAATAAGTTTCTCTAACATAACTTAATCAATTTAAATTAAAACGACATAAGAAGTCACCTAAATCTCAAATTATTAAGTTCTCTAACATAACTTAATCAATTTAAATTAAAACGACATAAGAAGTCACCTAAATCTCAAATTATTAAGTTTCTCTAACATAACTTAATCAATTTAAATTAAAACGACATAAGAAGTCACCTAAATCTCAAATTATTACCAATCATAATTATTGTCGGAACAACATAATGTTTTCTACATGGGAAAATGATATTTTTATATGTTTATCAAATATACAGATACTTTGGAAAAATTTGTAGTCTGTTTAGGACTTTCAAAAACGAGTGGTTGCTGGTTGTACATATAATCATTTTAGCTACGACTCTGGGCTAACTTTGTACTTAATTAATTGATGCGTAAAACAACTACTTAAATAATTTCCCATGATTAAAATATGTTTGAACTTGACTTCATTTATGGCTAAAATATTTCGTAATTTCTAAAACAATGCCTAAGTTTATGCGTGTGGATTAAACCATTTCGCTTTTCTAGGCAATACTCACGAAGGTGAACGAAATGTCTACGTCGACATTTTTTGTGACAAACTTTTTTTGATCTATTCCACCTCATATTAAGTCTCATCATTATACATTTTTCGTAACCAGGTCCTCGATAACCATATACAGCTTTGTATGTCTATGCCAGATAAACCTCCTTGTATACATATAGGTATCAACCATGATGATTGAAATTAAAAGAATAATTCCCAATTTAATAATAAAATAGGTTCTTTAATCAGGATTTTATTATTCATGATTTTAATGGCTAAAGGTCATTACGACTACTGCTTGCTTTTATATACCATATGCTAATAAAAGGAGTTTCAAATATATCTTTCACTATTTTTATGCTGACAGTATTCTATTTTCAAAAATATAATTTTTGACATGTGATGTAGATAACAATAAACGTTATTTATTATTTCAGCAGTCCCTCGTTAATATTTTCTTTAATTACATTATTAGTTCTGGTATAAAGTGATTCATGTTATTATCTAATCTACTTAGATTAGGTTTCTTCGAATCTATTTACGCGAAGAGCAATTCAAATCCTGATTCAGGTAAAAATTCACCACGTAGTAATACACCTTGTCCTCCACTGCCGGATAAGTGTGCAGGAGGTGATTCGCCTCCGCCCAAGAAATGTTCTTGCAATGTCCCAGAAAGCACAAAGTGTACCGCCGGAGATCGTGGAAAAACCGGAGCGGGTGTAACTGGATCGAGAACAGGCCGGGCTTTTGAGAAGGATGACCTGCCAGCAGGAGCTTCTAATCCCGGCCTGTTGCGTTACATACATAACGCGGCGCGATATAGACTGCCACAGTGCTTCGAAGGAGGTTGTGTATCTGTAAAACAAAGTTCAAAAAACAACTGGGTGTTAGGTCATTCTCTATCGTTTAGCTCAGTATCACCTGGCGGTTACAAAATGTTACTTTCCTACGTGGATAAAAATAAACCGACATCTTTGCCCTACTTTGTGATGGAAGCAGCACCCGGCGGGCAGATGAGTTGCGAAGTGCGGGTGGGACCAACGCACGGAACGCGGGCCACTGTAGTTGCGCAGATAGCGGACGCCGAATTCTACAGTTTCGAGAGCATTGTAGATGCCTATTTTAACAGTTTTACGGCATCCGTTATAGCCGTTAATAGGGAGTTTATCGCCGTTCATTATCTTCAGGTATAATAAATATGTATTTAATTGATTAACTTCCTTTCTGTATTTTTTATAAACCAAATCGTTCTGAGTGATGCACAATTGAATGAATTAATGCAAATACGTTCACAAAAATCTAGGTGTCTTGGTGTAATAGGTTTTCTTGTGCAGACCATTGAATTATATATTCCTACAACATATTGTGTAATACCAACGTGTAACCATAAACATACTTGTTCTTAGTGTTAAGTGATGATACGGTGGAAGATGTTACCAACATAAATAGCTAGGAGAACACCTTTGTTCCGAAGGTTTAGAGATATTCCAATATATTTATCATATCCACATACCTGGTAGTTTTTACGATAACATTTCAGAAAGCAATGATATAGATTCGTTGTATATTCTTTACCAGACGATCGTCGGTGTTCATGGCCTTTTACCATCCGATAGATTGTAGGATTTTTTATAGGTATATAAAAGAAAAGTACTAAAGGCCCCGCCAAGCTTTTCGACCGCTTGAACATTATTACATAGTACAAAACAAAGTCTCCTACCGCATCTGTCTATCTGTCTGTTCGCGATAAACTCAAAAACTATTGAACGGATTTTCATGCGGTTTTCTCCAGTAGATAAAGTGATTAATGAGGAAAGTTTTGGTATATAATTTGGTAATAATTGCAAGGTTTTTTTTATTATCTGGGAGGCACAACGTCCGGTGGGCCCGCTAGTATAAATAAACATATTCTATGAATAACTTGGAGACAATTTAAGGATAGCAAGATGCCAATTATAGATTCCTATAATAATAACGATTTGATTTGATTTGACTCAGAGCGATCAATAAGAGTGACGGGGCCTTTGACTAACATTATGTCTGAAATTTTTGTGACTAAGTGATAGATACTATAATAAGATACTATAATAATAAGACAGTAAGTGATAGATTATAACAATTGGATCCGAATAAAACACTTTCATCATATATCAACCCGCTATAATGGCAAGGTTTATTACAGTGCGGACGGAGTGGCTAGTGCCATCCACATACACATAGCGATAAACCTGTCACAGTGGTTCTCGTTTGCATTATCGCGTTTCGGGATTAGCTATGGAGCATCCAGCTACAGACAGGCTTGTAGGCCGGCATGACAGCGATTACTATCTGGTATAGTGTCGTAACAAGTCGGGTTTTTATAAAAATAAAGACATCTATACAATAAGTGAAACCTTCAAAAGATGATAATATATTTATATACACGATATTGTATTCTATCTCATTCTCTCACACGTTAAATAGGTATACCAGGTGATTGTTTAAAGAGTAGCAATATTTCTGTGGGACACTCAGCACTCGATTCTCCTTCTAAATAAATTTAAAATAGGTACTTAATATTTGACCTTATTATCTAGACAAATACAAATTTATACAATCCTCTACGCGTCTTTGTTAAAGCACAGTGTCAATGACCGTCGGGTGATTTCTTTTTCATTTGAAAGGTAAAGTGGACATGTCAGGACAAAACAAAATAGTTTATTGCTCGTTTTACTATCGAAAGTTATTAATTCCGGATCGCCCATTGTAGCTTTTGGCATCGGTCATTGCACTTAGGTTTATCATTTTATTTACACGTTTGTATTTATACTTTTGAAAGCTTTAGAACGAAGTTTAACCTAGGTTTTCTTGGGTGCCTATTAGTATTTGTTTTAATATTATTATTTTATACGTTAAATGTGACCATGAAGTGTCATATCCTAGAATACTGCGAGTGTCTAAACAGTCACCTGGTACATGTTTGCCTTTTTTAATGTCGCTTTGTGGTTTTATTGAGTATCAAATCAGAACGAGGGTAAAGAACTTTGCCGTCTATAGTACTGTTTTAGTTCGGTATTAAAAATTATTAACATTCAATCAGGAACGTGTAATCCTTTTTATATCTTACTAGCTGTTACTCACGGCATCGCTTGCGTTGTTGTAGACTTACCCCTGGCAAATAATGCTTTTTTTCTGTACCCCTGACAAAGTTTATGTTAAGTTTCATGATGATCGGTTAAGTAGTTAAGGCGTGAAAGTGTAACAAGCAAACAAACTGTCATTCGCATTTATAATATTAATAAGGAGTTCACATGGAATGAATGTAGGTTTTATTTTAAGATTATTGACAGTTAGTCTAAATAATGTTAACATTCCTTTCTGTTTAGGCTGTTACCGAGCAGATATCGTTGGGGGCAGAGGTGGTCGCACGAGGACATACAGCGGAACTGAGTTCCGCGTCAGGTGCCGGTCGCTGGGTCAACGAGAATCATTCTATCAGCGCGACGCTTGGAAACAGAGGCTTAGATTTATGCTACGCGAGGGCCATAAAACCTTACCTCACTGTGGCGGCGATGCTCGAGGTTAGTTCTCAATGAAAACATCTGTGCCTAGTGGTTCAATATCTTAGTCTCATTAGGGCCACCCAATTTATTATCTGAGTACTGGCCTCCTGTCTGTGTACTTCATCTAGTTGTCTAAATGCTTGTAAGTAATACAAGCGACGATTACCACCGAATTGTAAATCCTCGATAGTTGCGGTTGTTCTTTGATTATACTCTATTTATCATCAGGTACATTACAACTAATTTCAAATAATTAAAAAAATAATAGTTTGAAAAAATTAAAAAAAAAACACTTTCATAAAAAATCCAACTAAAAAACAGAAAATAAAATTTAATAAATAAATAAATTTAATAAAATACTGATATCTGGAGGTGCTGATATTAACAGTGGCGCATGTTAATTTATTTATTTATTAAATTTTATTTTCTGTGTTTTAGTTGGATTTTTTATGAAAGCGTGTTTTTTTAAACTATTATTTATTTTTCATTTTTTAACTTTTTTTTTCGGATTATTGCATTGTCATCGACCTTTGACAAGTGTGCAAAGTTTGAATTAAATCTGATCGTTCAAAGTAGGACAAAATCGAGCTCATAGGCGTCGGTTACATACATACATACAGGTGAAGCTAATAAAAGCGTGTTAAAAATCTAATTTGCATTGTGGACCAAAAAAAATGAGAGTATCAAATAAGTAAGTTGTTGATGTCAAGTGTTTTATTACATCAGACTGTAAGTATCCACTGCATGCCCATAGGCCTTATCCTGTAGAAACGTATAGGCGTAATCACCACGCCAACCGACGACGTATTGTCGATTTCAAACTCCGAGAGATCCATAATTCTGTATTATCTATCCCACATGTGTTGATAGTAGGTACAATAATATTTCCCAGATTCCGCTTTCCTCACTATGTTTTCCTTCGTCGTCAGCCGTACAGTAGTAAATGTACTCGAATCCCGAAAAAACCAGTTTGAACTAGCGGACATAGAATTGATATTCCACCGGTCCAACCACTCCATTACTATAACTTTGGGTCGTGTTACGACTCAAGACGACGCAAGTGCTTACTGTAGCCTAAAGTTACATATCACCTACCACTCTTAAACAGAATCGAGGTCATAAAAAAAAAATTGAGTGGAGTTCCTCCGCGCGGAAGAAGTGAAACTTCGTAATGTGGAAATGAAAAGAGGAAGGGCTAGAAATCGATTTTTAGTGAAATCATATCGTTTTTTTAAGGCAAACTTTACTAACATTGCTTACAATTCATAATTGAACGCATCTTTTAATTATCATTTTCGAGTGGAGAAATATCCAAATCTATAACATTTACAATGGGATTATGATAACTAAAGTAAGATACGAAATGTTTGATTATTTTTCTCGCTCTGTCTCTTTCTATTCCCCCTCCCCAGGAGCATTGAACGTTTAACGCAACAGTGCTTTCATACCCCCTCCATGGTAGCGTTAAACGTTTAACGTAACCTTGTTGGAAGTCGCATTAGAAGTTTCACTTCAATAACGTTTAAAATTTGTGACTATCCCAGAAAGATCGGGTTGGAATACTACATGTACAAAAACACTATAAACTGCAGCCATTGGAACGGACAAAGTAACGCGATCACTGCTGGTTTACAGCTTGACATGTTATAAACTAAACTTAATCTATACTTTAATTATGTACCTACCTGAATTTGATACGCGATTGCTATACAAGTTATGTATACTATTTAAAAATGTAATTATAAATTATTGACTACGCTTATTCGACACCCCTTACACCCCAAATCGATATTTCACTTCAATAACATCTAAAATTTATTACTATCCCAGAAGATCGGGTTGGAATACTACATGTACCAAAACACTATCAACTGTAGCCATTGGAAAGAACAAAGTAACGCGATCACTGCTGATTTACAGCTTGACATGTTATAAACTAAATTTAATCTAAACTTTAATTATGTACCTAAATCAAACTAGATGTGCCACGCAATTGTTATACAAATTATGTATACTATTTTTAGATGTAATTATAAATTATTGACTACGCCACGAAATTATGATAATACAAACCTGAATCGATGTAACTTTTAGACTTGTCAGTTATCTTTGTTTTTACAGGAAAATGATATTTAATCAAAACTAGATCTCCTTAAATCTCTCTCATAAGAAAACCTACCTAAGTGCACGTATTTCTAAGAGTTATTTTTCTTATTTAGGATAAAATAACATCCACCCCGTCTATATTTGTAAAAAGAATATCGTGGGGATAAATAATATTATTAATTAAAATCTAACACCATTTCTGGAATTATTGGCTTGTTAGTACTCTTTATACTGCTTAACTATAGAACTACTACATCACCTAGAATGGATTTTTCATATAAATATAGAAATTAACCCAAAATAATATTTTAACCTTTATTGGACTAAAATATGTATGCATTTTTTTTGCAGATAGCACTTTTACCCCTTATTTTTTTATTCCCTTTCCACTAAACTTTTACCATATAAAGTGATAACGATCAATGTAAATAAAGATTTCTAAAAGTTATCTCAAATAATTGCTGTATCTAGTTTATAAAACATGGCAAGACGAGTACCTAATTATTATTTATTGTACATTACTTACTTTCCCTATATATATTATATTTCTTATTTATTTTTTACGCACCGCGACTTGCATTGGGTTCCAGCTAAAAAATCAGCGGTAAGTGTTTCTCATAACACTAGCATATGCTGAACTGGGCACCATTTCATAATGCTCCTATATGCAAATTTTTATCCATTCTTATATACTTGTATTTTATGTTATGCGTTTTAAATAAAATATTACTTTCTTTCTTTCTTCATTATGTAAAACAGTCATAATGCATGGAAACCGATTGCATTATTACTTAAATTTATTTCAAACCATTGTAACACGTCGACGCTACCCGATGAAATATGGGATACCTGTACATTTACTAAATTAAATTGGTAACACTATTGGCTGACGGTAAAGCAAAATATTTTGACAAAACGTGAACTTGAGAAATGTTTTCTCGGTAGTCATATACTTTGAACGTAAACAGACCTAGATTTTTCTATATTTTTATTAACTAAATTAAATTGGTAACACTATTGGCTAACGGTAAAGCAAAATATTTTGAGAAAACCTGAACCTGAGAAATGTTTTGTCGGTAATCACAAACTTTAACCGTAAACAGACCTTATTTTTCTACATTTTTATTGTATCACACTTCGATCGTTAGCTACACATCTTAAATGAAATTTATTGTAATTTGTGTTTTAATAAATTCATGGCGAACGTTTTGGTATATAATTTGTCAAGGATTTTTTTATAATGAGGGCGGGACAACGTCTGCCGGGCCCGCTAGTTAAATTATATTTTATGTCTCTCAGGTTCTCCTCACACAATTAACGAGTAAATAAGTGTTGGTCTTCAATAAGTGTATATTATATATATTCTCCAAGTATAAAATTTATGAAAAATATATTCAATAGGTTGGTTTCGCTATCCGTCGCGCGGTTGCAACGCTGGCGTACGAATGGCACACGGAAGACTGGACAGTACGAGGTTCTGCCGACTCGGATGGTCTTGTCGGAGCAACGCTGCAGAAAGCTCTCGGCGGCAAGCGAGCCCAGTTAGCCTGTGCTATTTCCGCCCTTCTTAATCATCCTAATGATAAATTTAGACTTGGATTCGGTATAACCGCGGCAATTAAGTAATATGTATAATATATATACATAACAATTGTAACTATTCTTTAAAAGTATTTTAAAACTTATTTTCTAATGTATGTCTTGTGTGTTTCGAGGGTAAGTGTATGGTTTCCACCAAGAATACTTTATATGATTTATTGATATGAATTGTTATTATTCTATTATTTAGATTTATAAACATTTTAGCTAAAATATTATTTGTAACGTACTACATATAACACTATTTTTAATGTATTGTTTAAATAAATATTTATTCCTTACATATACATTATTTTATTAATGTAACTTCTACGTTCTTACCTCTTAATAGGACACTTTATTTTCATCCTGAAAATATATTACATTTCACAAAAATCACGTGTATAATCTGCACACAAAAAGTCTAAATCACAAGAACACTATTAAAAATTCATTTTCGTTGTAACGATAATGTAGGCGTGTATTATTCGCCGTCGGTAACATCAGTGCTACGGTCGTAGAGCGCACGTTGGGCGGGCGCGTGCGCGACCTTTGGGCGGAGTCTGCACCACCGCTGTAACGGCCGTTTCGTTGAAAAATAGTTCTAATTCAATACCCCAAAGGGTATATTTGAGATTTGAAATGGGAACGTGTGACAGTGTGGGCGTATGAATTCCATTTACTGCAGTGTGTATTCCGTAGAGCGTGTCGGACGATGGCCGCGCGCGGTGACGCGTGCTCCCGCCAGTAATGGTGATGGAGCGGCTGGCGGACTTCGTCAGCAAGTCGCTGGAAGGTGCCGAAGCGCCCGCGCCCCCTCCGGAGCCCGGGGAACCGGAGGACGCGGACGATGTCGAAGTGGATATCACTGACTTGGAGGAGAAGGTGCCGCCGGCGAAGAGACCTAGGAATTGGCTTTTGTCGCCTATGCCCGCGCAGCACTGTAAGCGTGAGACATTAAATGATGATGATGAGGAACACAGGCGTGGTAAGTCAGTATAATTAACTATACTTTTTATATATCCTTTATCCTTTTATATATCCTAATATTAAGTCTAAATGCGAATGTGAGTTTGTTACTTTTGGTACGCTACCACGCCTTTACTACTTAACCCATCATCATGAGATCTTGCATGAACGTTGTCAGAAAAACGTGCTGTTCTCCAAATTTAAAATTAGTTTAAAAAAATAAGACTAGATCCAAGCTAGGACATAGCTAGGCAGTAATGAACCCTTAAAAGACATTACTCATGAAATTTGATTGTGAAATGTAGGTAACCAGTGAGTAATGTTAATAAAGATTTGTTTTTATACAAACTTAGCTTTGTGTGTTTTAAAATTCAAAATAAACTGTTTAGGTGTTTGATTTAATACCTAGATTAGCCATTGAATAAGAGGTTTCAACAAATCTATAGTAATAGGCGACATAAATAATCTTGCTGTTTCTCCTGTAAATTTTTAACTGTTAAAAGTCTCACACTTAGACTCTGTTACAACAAATAATTTATTGAAAATATTATCAAATGAATTCTATAGAACTGCGAGATATTAATATAAAATGCGGAGCTTTTCTGCTTATGGATCTTCGTGTTTTTTCTATTAATATAATATATTTTTTATGTCAAAAGCAGGCAACCGAACAGGTGGGTCACCTGATGTTATGTGATCACCACCGTCCATAGACACTAGCAACACAAGTGCGTTGCCAGCCTGTATATGGGCGAGGGGAAGGGAAAGGAGAAAGGGGAAGGGAAAGCTCCGGCGCTCTCACTGACCGAACGAAACGCAACAATGCAAGCACTGTTAACTCACGTCGGTGTTCTGTGAGAGGGTGGTACTACCCCGAGAAGGCTGACCCATTCATGCTGAAATTAGTAATAGCTACAGCGTGGCTCTACCACTTTCAGTTACGCGTTAGTATAAAACTGACAAGAAAATATAATAGACCAGGATTTGACTTTACATGAACAACATAAAATACTTATTCAAGTTTCTTTACGAGAATTATCAATTTTTATATAACTATTGATAGTCATCTGGTGGTCGTAAATCAACCATAACTAAATGATTTATCAAGTTTACATGTTCAGGAAAAATTATAGCAAATCGGTTGAACAACTGAGTAGGAAAATGTACTGAACTGATGTTTCTCTGCCTATCTATATAGAAATTTATAAAAAAAACGTCTATATAGTTCATTATTTTTAGTATTAAATATATAAAATATTTTTTAACTTTCTCAATTAACTTAACTGTACTTAGATCTACTAGGCGGTTTGATGATTTTAAAGCTTAGTTATGTTATTACAAGACTATTTTCATACATCAAGTTAAGCAGTACACTAAGCACGAGGAGAAAGCAGTCAGGAACAAAATTATCACTTTTATTTATTATTTTAGTTAATTTATTACTTACTGTAAAGTCGATAATTGAACATGCTAACGTTATGTTTTTAATAAAATATTGACAGAATAAGACAAATATGTCAAGGACTTTACAATAAAGAAATACTTAAGTGGCATCATTAATTTACAAAGACAAATATACGATTCACTTTACGTTATTAAATCTATATTTCCGAAGATTCTTGTACAGCTATACAAACAAAAATCAATTTCCGAATGTATTTAGACGTATCACAACAGAATGGCTACAGCTATTTGGCTAATTATTTTATATATCTTGTGTTTGTAATTGTTAGGATAAGGTTTTTATGAGAGAAAATCTTTTAAAAATTGTACGGAAAAATTAACAAAATCGTTTTTTTTTATTGTAGCACGGCAAAATGACTGCACTATGCTTGATGGTAAGCGCAGTACAATCCAAAAACAATGGCGAATGACACACTATCCATCGCTGGTCGCCGCTGTCATGCCAGCCTGCGAAAATCTGGATATGCACAGGCTGATCCCGAAACGCGACCCGCAGAAGCGAATCACTATGACGGGCTTTTTCGCCATATACATGGTGGTTGCGACCCAGGTAGGCTGTAAAACCCTACCACCCCGCTTTCGCCATTGCCTCGTTCGTTATTCAGCAGGGTGCACCACGTGCAGGTGAGGTTGGCTTGGGTGTCTCAAGTCTTATGATGTTATTCGACACCCCTTACATTCAAAAGAAAGATTTCAAGAATCACCATATAAAAATGAGTGAGTGAGAGTGAGGAAATCGAAAAAAATATTGACAGATTGATGTTCAGTTGTTTAGTTGCCAGTGTACATCTTCTTCTTCTATTTTATTTTTGGCAACAAGTCTTCTAGTAGACTTTTACTGCCATTGTCAAGTGAGTAACGATATTACAAGTTTCTTGACACAATTTCAATGAACTAACAAGATGGTGGCCATCTTGTTAATACTTTCCTGGGAGTTTTCATGGCAAGTCAGAATCCATGCTCCGTTTATGTACACTTGTGCACAATAACCAAACTATATTACGTAAAACACCACCAACATTACACAATATAGAGCCAAATAACACACGATTATGTATAAAATATAAAAACAATTACATGGCATTCCAAGATCCCGCCAAAAACTCCGCCATTGTACAACATTACATGGTTGTATTTTAAAGGGAAGATTTCGTCTCGTCTTAAATTCCTCATCGTCTCATAAAATCCAAATTTGATTATCATATTTTCATCATTTAAAAATGAGTATTATATCCCCTTAGAAGTAATGATAGTATTTTATTAATAGCTATTTACCTTTACAATTTGTTAATGAGGAATTAACAGTGGATACAATAATAGAAACAAAATGAATAAGAACTTAATGGATATCCGAAGGAGACGTCTCAATCAAATAAATCACGGATACTTAGAGAGTTTAACGGGGGTGATTCGCGCATATTTCTGCAATTAATCACAGTTCCCAGATCGTTAAGTGTAAGGAGTTCGGATGCCTCCGAGGCGAAAGGGGAAAGCGGGTGTGGCTGAGCGCCTCCCACAGTCGGATAATCCCTCCATTTACATAATTGCCGTATAAAAAGGAGAGCTTCCCAATTTGCTAAATTGCTTCAAATGACACTGGTAAACGTTGCGTTTGTTAGTCAGCTCCGAAAACGCTGTTTATTTGGTAGTTTCTTATTTGACATTACTATAAAAATCTAGATTATTTTGTTGTATTTTAGGGTCACCGTTTTACTAATTAATCTTCTTTAGTTATTCCACTGTAAATTTTGTGATTATGTAAGTTGTAAGTTAGTTTCCTTGTAATTTGAAAAGTTCTAGCTTACCGAAAGGGTAGCTGGTATAATGTAATAAAATGATTATAAATAATATTTTATGATATAATTTATCTGTACGGTAGGTAGGTCGTCTAGGTCAAATAAAAAGTGACGAAATAAAATCAAAGCATAGTGCCAAGCAATTTGATAAAAATATTTCGATGATGTTCTCGGAGACAATTCTCGTTGTAGGTTTAACAATTGTTCTTTAGCTGCATTTTTACTCTTAAAATCAACTGATATTGTGGTCAATAGGTAACAGGGCGGCATAAACAAAAAACTAGGGAAAAAATTAAATATATATTTTAAAGATTCCAGATCCAATATAAATCGAAGATTCATCAGCGTCATTGGTTATTTAAAGGGCATGCTTCTTGGTCTTTTAACACCAACATTTTTATTTATTGAATATTATAAGAATATTTACATTAACAACTGAGGTTTCTATTATATTCTAGCATTAAATGCTTAAAAGGCAGCATTAAATGCCTTTGTTGGGCATTAGAAAAATGGCAAAAAATAAATCAAATACAAAAATTAATAATAGCGTATACAAAAACAGCGTAGAATGATTTACTAAAAATTCCATATCGAACGGTCATGGTCCTATGCCGATACGTTCATTAGTTTTGATTTGATTGAGCTTCAAACGAACTGCATTTTCATTATAGACTATACTGCATTAAAGACTATATTATGATATCTACTTTCTTTAAACTTGTTTTACTTTTTAAATCTGATATATGTTTTATATCTTCTGAGATTTCAGTCATAACTGATAGAGAGCAGGCTATACTAATTATAATATATATAATTATTGAAATGTATAAACAATCCGTTTTCATAATTAAGAGCTGAAATGAAGAGAAATGAAGAGCTGCCGAAGAAAAACGGATAATTGTACGATTTTTTATTTTGCAGTGGAGACAAAAAATGCTCCTTTTAGACCGTTATTATTGATTTTTTTAAAGAGTACCATCTAAAGAAATTGCTTGTGCGATGTATGTTATTACGCCGTTTTCGTATGTAATGTTGTTCGCCAGCAACTCATATAATTGTATGTATAAAATATAAATTTGGGGTGTAAGGGGTGTCGAATAACATCTAAGACTTGAGATACTCAAGCAAACCTCACCTGCGCGTGGTGCACCCTGCTGAATAACGTACGAGGCAATGGCGAAAGCGGGGTGGTAAGGTTTTACAGCCTGACTGGGTCGCAACCACCATGTATATGGCGAAAAAGCCTGTCATAGTAATTCGCTTCTGCAGGTCGCGTTTCGGGATCAGCCTGTGCATATCCAGCTTTTCGCAGGTCAACATGACAGCGGCGACCGGCGATGGATAGTGTGTCACTCGGTGGTCGCCATTATTTTTGGATTGTACTGTGCTCACCATCAGGCACAGTGCAGTCATTTTGCCGTGCTACAATAAAAAATAATAATAATGTCCCCATATTATTACGCAAATATTCGATACATTGTTCGGGGCTTATTTCAAAAGGAGGATATCAATTGTTAGGTACTGTACTCTAGACATACCTCAAATAAAAATCATGATCAATAACGGCTATATTTTCCTAAGTTGAAACCTATATAATTTAATCTCAAAGAAACCTGCTGCGCATTGGTTGTGAAAAAATAAAAAAGTCTTCTCCCGCAGTAAGATTCAAGACTTACGAAATTTGTGGACCACATAAAGAACTGTCATTTGTTGGAATTGAACCCACAACGCTCAGCTCGGAATAGTAGAAAGACAAAAGCTTAAGTTACTGTGCTATCCGTGTAATCAATGCAATCAAGTTTATATGTCGATACACTTACAAGATTTCTTCATTAAACCAATTAACAAGCATTTCGATAAAGTTTATGACTGTATGAACTTAGAACCTTTCTCCTTTATTTCACGAAAGAAAATTAGAAAAAAAGTGATAGGTAAATAGTGTTATCTACGTTAATTTTTATTTTTGAATTGAATTTTGAAATAAGATAATGTTTACCGATAACGCTCGTGTACAAAATTTCATCGAAAATATTTTAAGCCGTTTTTTAATGAAATCTGGATAAACAAATTGACAGAAATAAAAAAATAGCCTCATATTCGTCATTACTGGCTTAGTTATTGGTCTATAAATATTATAAAATAATTCTGTCTTTGTATTACCTTAATTCTTTTAAACTACGTAACAGATTTGATACGATTTTCCTTACTATTCAGAGAATTTCTTTTCAAAGTTTCATGTATAATACAAGTAATTTATCACGACGTATTATAAAACAAAGTCCTCTGCCACGTCCGTCTGTCTGTTCGCGGTAAACTCAAAAACTATTAAAAGGATTTCCATCCGGTTTTCACCAGTAGATAAAGTGGTCCATGACAAAGGTTTGCGTATATAATTTGTCAATGTTTTCTTTTATTATCAGGCCGGGACAACGTCCGCCGGGCGCACTTATGTTTTTATAAATTAAAGAAAAATCTTTTTATTCTAATGAAATCGAAAGAAGGAATTTTTCGACGCTTACATTGCTAACGTCGGCTTTGAGGTGCATCAAAATAACGTGTTATGGAATTGCATATCTTAAAAAATTCTTACAAAAATATACGCGATGATATTTCTATTATCCTTTTATTATTATTCCATACTATTATATATTCCTATGTATAATTTACAGTAATCATTATTATTTTTAGATTATTAAAAGAACATTAGTTCTTTTTAACGTTATTTCGATCAATTCTTTTATATCAATATTGATTAGATATTTTAATTATTTATCTTTATCCAATTAAATATTTTAGTTACATTAGGTATTTCATATAGATCAGAATTGCTGTTAACTGAATATCTTAGAAGTTATCGTAGATTTAACATTATGTGCATCAAAAAGTTATCTGCGTATAGATTCTCGCATACATACAAGGCTGATGCAGGTCGCTAATACACAACATAATATGTAAATAGAACCACAGGATTTATTAATAACAATTGACGTCTTTTTACTAAAACTATGTGAATTTTTTTTAAGTAATTTATCTCAAAAGCTGGAGAGAGAGGAAAACACAACTGTTTGAATTTCGATTACGAATGATACTAATTCATATAACTTAATCATAATTTATTGGAGTTTTTGGCGGGATCTTGGTCTGTCATGTAGTGGATTTTATTTTTTATTCATAATGTTGTGTTACTTGACTCTATATTGTGTAAAATCGGTGGTGTTTTATGTAATATAGTTTGTTTATTGTGCATAAGTGAAGTGAATAGGAAATAATACCACGGACCATGAATTCTGAGATGCCACAAAAACTTCATGGAAAGTTCTAACATGATGGCCACCATCTTGTTAGTTTATCAAAATTTTATCAAGAAACTTGTAATATCGATACTCACTTGACAATGGCAGTAATAGTCTACTAGAAGACTGGTTGCCAAAAATGGAATAGAAGAAAAACTTGTAATTCTATTAACTACTCGACAATGGCAGTAATAATCTAAAAGATTGATTGCCAAAAATAAAGTAAAAAAAATAATAAAAAAATCATAATTTATTGTTAAGGTTGATGTCACAGAACTATAAACAGAGTAATTTTAATAAAGCAATCTAGTTTGTAAAGTTTTTTGATGTAGTCAATAAATAACGTTATAACAAGCGCTGAGTACAAAACAATCCAAAGACAATTGTTGCTTTTAAACATATCTTCACACGTTACACCAAAGAGGATGACATACTCGGTAGCTACAAAGACCCGATACGATTATTGACAGGATAAAATACTAGCCGGAAGATGATTCTTCGACAAGTCAACGATGCGATATTCATATAATTATTAACTTCTAAGAGCTTTTCTTCTTCTTCTGTGAGCTCCTGCTTGCTGCTTCGTTCAGGCTAATGTAGGCTTAACCAATATCTTGGGAACAGTATGTTATTTTCTGCATGAAAATACCCAATGTACTTTTCTGTACCCCTGAGAACGTACATGGAAAATTTTATGATGATCCGTTGCGGAGTTAAGACATGAAAGCGTAGCAAACGATAAACAAACAAACTCATATACGCATTCATAATATTAGTTGAGTAACATTTATAAATAACATAAATAATTAATGTTCATCATTTAGTCTAAATTGTTGTTCACACAGACAACGCTGATAAATCACCAAACGGTGTCGGCAACAACAGCGGCGGGAAGCAAAGGCGATCCCGAACGAACTTTACATTAGAGCAACTGGGAGAACTTGAAAGACTTTTCGACGAGACGCACTACCCTGATGCCTTTATGAGGGAGGAGCTCAGTCAACGACTTGGATTAAGCGAGGCGAGAGTTCAGGTATATATGCAAGCAATAACGCACACATAAGTTTCACTAAAAATATATAACATGTACATAGGTTTAATTATTGTTAAAATACGTGTGTATTACAATAATATTATAACTAAATATACGTTACCCACATGATATTTTGACAAAACAAATGGCACGATAACGCACACATACGTAAGACGGCACACTGTCTTGTAAAATGTGGAAGTAAGATAGCATATTCTCAATATCAGTGGTGAAAAGAGTTAGTTAAATGTTGCTATGTTGCTTAGATACAGGCGGATTGACCGGGCAGTCGTCAAAAATAAACTAACTAGCTAAGTTTTAACAACGTGCTGTAGATGCGCTTATGACATATATGATTTTTTTTTTCAAACTGACTACGCTATTGAGCTAGCAAGGTCTTTAAACAGCTTCGCCGGACTACTAAAGCGAGCGCTTAAGGCACTCAGCCGATTGTATTTGACAACTAGCTCAAGGGTGCACAGCACACCTCGGCTTGGGCTGTTGCCTGATACATGCAATTCGCGACGTATATGAAATGTAGTGCTAGTGTGTGACTAACGAGTGGTAATCAGTGACGTCATTAATCATGTATTCAGCAATAAACAACGGAATTGTGTATTAATTCACATTAGTTTACATTTTACGTCTCAGGTAATTTGGTGGGTAATTCTTTGATAACTTGTTAACGTATTCTTTAATGCATTTTACAACTTTCAATATTTTTTGCTATCGACATTCATTATTCATGATTCAAACTGAACGTTATTTCAGATAATGATAATGTACAACTGAAATGAATTTATACTTAGTCCTCTATTCAAATATGTCTTGAAATTTACTTATTTTATTATAACTGAAAGTCAAGGAATATTCTAGTTTAGGGTTATGTTATAGCTATTATCTTTTTACTTGGAATCCTTTTATATCATAATTTTGGTAATATAAAAATAAAAACGTATTCAGACCCACATAATGTTGTATATAGACATCAAACAGACAATAGTAATTATTGCGTGCGATTTTAATTACAATTTTGTAATAGCTAAGCTATAGAATACAGGGACCCTTCTAATTGGCGCCCACTTAGCATCGATGCGACCCTCGCTCATTACTAATGCACGTAATAAGCTGTGAGAGTGAAACAAGTGCCGGTTTAACAGCTATATATCGCGATTAGTACTCGATTGGCGTTAAGTGGTGTGTCGTGGTAGGGGACGTGTGACGGAAAAATACCGATAAAAGCCTTGACCCTTGAACGTGTGTCTTAACTAGTGTCAAGGGTAAATGTCAATTTATATTTCATTGTAATTTATAAGAGTCTTTCTATGAATGTAAACGTTTATCTTTTAACTCAACTTATTTTCACTTTAATAAATAAAAAAGCCTTATATTTCGTGGAAACAAATCAACATTTTTTTACATAGTTTAAATTCTTATCCTACCTTAAGTAGCTTATGTTTCTAATTTTAAATGTAAAAGCTTGTGTGTTATATTTCCAGAACCCCTTCTCGGGTAAAGGCCTCCTCCAGGGATTGCCATTGTTCTCTATTTAGGGCTTTATCTATCCAGTGGTGACCAGCAGACTTGACTGTCTCATCTTGCCACCTCGTAAGAGGTCTGCCTCTGTAGCGTTTACCCATAGGACCAGTCCATAGTGTCACCTTCTTCGTCCATCGCCCGTCTTGCAGACGTGCCACATGTCCGGCCCAGTTCCATTTGAGTCTTAAAGAGTGTTTTAAGATGTCAGTCGCATTGGTTATGTTTCTGATTTTCGTGTGTTTTATTTTTTGTACTTTTCTAATGTTGAGTATACTTCGTTCCATACTACGTTAACATGAAGATATCTTGCTCCTTATCTTTGAACTGAATTTCCATGTTTGACAGGCGTAAGATAAGCATGGTAAGAGGCATGCGGTCATAACTTTTGTTTCCAATTGTACTGCCATATTGCTTTTGAATATCTCTTTTAGGCT